>JAJIBD010015448.1:0-13156 GCA_021461705.1 Cryptotis parvus | reverse complement strand
AGAGAGAACAGTGGGCAGTGCACTTCCCTTAGGGGACAGAGACAGTACTGTGGGCAGCGCACTTGCCTTTGGGGCCAGAGAGAGTGTACAATGGGCAGAGCAGTTGCCTTAGCGGCCAGAGAGAGAGTACAGTGGGCAGTGCACTTGCCTTAGTGGCCAGAGAGAGAGAGTACAGTGGGCAGCGCACTTGCCTTAGGGGGCCAGAGAGTACAGTGGTCACCGTACTTGCCTTAGCGGCCAGAGAAAGAGTCCAGTGGGCCAGAGAGAGAGTACAGTGGGCAGCGCACTTGCCTTGCAACCAGCCTTCCCAGGTTGGATATCCAGCATGTCATACGCCTCCCTGAGCATCGGGTCCCCAGCACCGCCAGGAGTATATTCCTGAGTGCAGAGCCAGGCGGAGCCCTGAGCATCTCTGGGTGTGACCCAAAACACCACTCCTCAAAAAAAAAAACTTGGTGGAGGGAAGCAGGGCAGCGGCTCAGCCCGAGGTTTGCTCCCCGTTTGCCCCGTGCGGCGGTCGGACATGGCATGTGCCACCCACCTGGGCAGCGCTGGTGCTGTCTCGGGTGCCAGACGCACGCTGACCCCTCAGGGTGGCCCCTCAGGCCTCGTGTGAGGGTGGGCAGTACGCTGGTGCTCACCAGGAGAGGATTGGGCGGGGGAGTCTGAGGGCACATGGTCGTTGCTTCTGTGAGCCTGGTCTTCCCCTCCAAAGCTTCCACGAGGACGAGAGGGCTCCCCATATGCCCATGGAACCTCCTGACAGTCGGGCAGTTCGGACAGGCCCCGCCTAGCAACAGAATCCCCTGCAGGAAGCACGACGCGAGATGTCCCTTGAGGCCAGTCAGAGTGAAGAGCTCGTCTAGGATAAGGATGCCTTGCGCAAAGTGCTGGGGGCTGGCCAAGATGCGGAGGGTCCTCAGGAAGAGGTGAGTGGCGGACGCAGGCGCACAGCAAGTGATTGGTTCCTCCGGCTTCTGGGTGAGACACGGACACACAGCCCATTGGCTCCCCGACTTCCTTCCTCAGGCTGTGGAGTGCGGACACACAGCCCATTGGCTCCCTGACTTCCTTCCCAGGCTGTGAGTGCGGACACACAGCCCATTGGCTCCCCGACTTCCTTCCCCAGGCTGTGAGTGCGGACACACAGCCCATTGGCTCCCGACTTCCCTCCCCGAGGCTGTGAGTGCGGACACACAGCCCATTGGCTCCCCGACTTCCTTCCCGAGGCTGTGTGTGCGGACACACAGCCCATTGGCTCCCGACTTCCTTCCCCAGGCTGTGAGTGCGGACACACAGCCCATTGGCTCCCCGACTTCCTTCCCGGGCTGTGAGTGCGGACACACAGCCCATTGGCTCCCGACTTCCTTCCGCTGTGGGTGCGGACACACAGCCCATTGGTTCCCTGACTTCCTTCCCAGGCTGTGAGTGCGGACACACAGCCCATTGGTTCCCGACTTCCTTCCCAGGCTGTGAGTGCGGACACACAGCCCATTGGCTCCCGACTTCCTTCCGCTGTGAGTGCGGACACACAGCCCATTGGCTCCCCGACTTCCTTCCGCTGTGAGTGCGGACAGACAGCCCATTGGCTCACCGACTTCCCTCCCCAGGCTGAGTGCAGACACACAGCCCATTGGCTCCCCCGACTTCCTTCCCGGGCTGTGGGTGCGGACACACAGCCCATTGGCTCCCGACTTCCTACCCCAGGCTGTGAGTGCGGACACACAGCCCATTGGCCCCGACTTCCTTCCCCAGGCTGTGAGTGCGGACACACAGCCCATTGGTTCCCCGACTTCCTTCCCCAGGCTGTGAGTGCGGACACACAGCCCATTGGCTCCCGACTTCCTTCCCAGGCTGTGAGTGCGGACACACAGCCCATTGGCTCCCGACTTCCTTCCCGGGCTGTGAGTGCAGACACACAGCCCATTGGCTCCCTGACTTCCTTCCCCGAGGCTGTGTGTGCGGACACACAGCCCATTGGCTCCCGACTTCCTTCCGCTGTGGGTGCGGACATACAGCCCATTGGCTCCCCGACTTCCTTCCCGAGGCTGTGAGTGCGGACACACAGCCCATTGGCTCCCCGACTTCCCTTCCGCTGTGGGTGCGGACATACAGCCCATTGGCTCCCCGACTTCCTTCCCCAGGCTGTGGGTGTGGACACACAGCCCATTGGCTCCCGACTTCCTTCCGCTGTGAGTGCGGACAGACAGCCCATTGGCTCACCGACTTCCTTCCCCAGGCTGTGAGTGCGGACACACAGCCCATTGGCTCCCCTGACTTCCTTCCCAGACTGCGAAGTGCGGACACACAGCCCATTGGCTCCCGACTTCCTTCCCCAGGCTGTGAGTGCGGACACAGCCCATTGGTTCCCCGACTTCCTTCCCCGAGGCTGTGTGTGCGGACACACAGCCCATTGGTTCCCGACTTCCTTCCCCGGGCTGTGGGTGCGGACACACAGCCCATTGGCTCCCCGACTTCCTACCCCAGGCTGTGAGTGCGGACACACAGCCCATTGGTTCCCCGACTTCCTTCCTAGGCTGTGAGTGCGGACACACAGCTCATTGGTTCCCCTGACTTCCTTCCCAGGCTGTGAGTGCGGACACACAGCCCATTGGTTCCCTGACTTCCTTCCCCGAGGCTGTGAGTGCGGACACACACCCTGGCCCGCTTCTTCCGGGGTGCGGACATACAGCCCATTGGCTCCCCGACTTCCTTCCCCAGCCAGGCTGTGAGTGCGGACACACAGCCCATTGGCTCCCTGACTTCCTGGGTACAGGTGAGGACGCGCAGCATTGGTTCCCAGACTTTCTTCCCAAGCGCGCAGCCGTGTGTGTGTGTGTGTGTGTGTGTGTGTGTGTGTGTGTGTGTGTGCCCAGGAAGGGGTAGATTTGTGTGTGTGCCCAGGAAGAGGTGTGTGCGTGCACTCGCCCAGGAAGGGGTAGATTTGTGTGTGTGTGTGTGTGTGCGCGCCCAGGAAGGGGGTAGGGGGTGTGTGTGTGTGTGTGTGTGTGTGTGTGTGCACTCGCCCAGGAAGGGGTAGATTTGTGTGTGTGTGCCCAGGTAGGGGTAGATTTATGTGTGTGCCCAGGAAGGGGTAGATTTGTGTGTGTTTGTGTGTGTGCGCCCGCGCCCAGGTAAGGATAGTTGTGTGTGTGTGCGTGCCCAGGAAGAGGTGTGTGTGTGTGCGTGCACGTGCCCAGGAAGGGGTAGATTTGTGTGTGTGTGCGCGTGCCCAGGAAGGGGGTGTGTGTGTGTGTGTGTGTGTGTGCACGCGCCCAGGAAGGGGTAGATTTGTGTGTGTGTGTGCCCAGGAAGGGGTAGATTTGTGTGTGTGCCCAGGAAGGGGGTAGATTTGTGTGTGTGTGCCCAGGAAGGGGTAGATTTGTGTGTGTGCACGCGCCCAGGTAGGGATATTTGTGTGTGTGCGTGCCCAGGAAGAGGTAGGTGTGTGTGTGTGTGCTCCCACGCATCCAGAAAAATAGATATGTATGTGTGTACGCCCAGGAAGGGGTAGTTGTGTGTGTGTGCCCAGGAAGGGGGTAGATTTGTGTGTGTGCCCAGGAGGGGTAGTTGGGTGTGTGCACTGAGGTTGCCGCACCCACTGGCCTAGCTGCTGTTGTCCTGGACACTGCACCCTCCGCCCTTCTCTGCATCTGTACACAGCTCACAGCTGACACTCCCTCCCCTTGGCACTGAGGGTGTGGTTGCCGTGTGCGCTGTGCGCATCCAGGTCTGTGCACCGCTGCCCCTACCGGCTGCCAAGGTAATGTCGGGGAGGTGCGGTGAGAGAAGGCGCCAAAGCCGCCATCCCAGGCAGCCAGGGGACACGCAGGGGATGTGATGGTCACCACCCCTTCACCCCAAACACCCCCAGATGCTCTTTGCTGAGCTGACGTTTCCTTTCACAAAAGGCTGTCAGCTGCCTTGAAGGTGGCTACAGGTGAAGGTGGGCGAGGGTGGGGATAAAGCCAATAGGCGACAGGCAGTTGTGTCCCCTTGCTCTCTGGGGCTCCCTCTAAGAGAACTGACCAGTACTGATTGCGCTGCCATGGCGGGAACACAGGAGGCGGCTAATGCTGCCACCTTGTGGACCTGATGCAAACTACACCTTCAGAAGGGCGGAAAATACCCTGGGCTTGGCCACCCAGCAACAGTTGTGTTGCTGACCACACACCGCGAATCCTACCGCTTGGTCCTTACTGCGAACATTGAACCCAGGTGTTTGGGGAGATTAGGGAGGTTGGAAAGTGTCCTAGGACCAGGCTGCAAGTTTGTTCGCATGGTTTTTTAAAAACGTCCGCGGGGTTCATCAATAAATGCTGGATTTTGAGATGACTACAAGAGTATCCCACCTACACGGCAGAGCCTGGCAAACTACCCGTGTCGTATTTGACATGCCAAATACCAGTAACAATAATAGACCTCATTCCCATGACCTGATGGAATGGTTTGAGGCTCTTCATGTTCCTGGAGCGAGCAGATGCCTTTGGGCTACACTAGCATATGACAGGACGTATGGAGATGTTACTGGTGCCCGCTCGAGCAAATCGATGAATAACAGGGAGACAAGTGATACAAGTGAAATGTTTGGGTGGCTACACCCTGCAGTGCCCAGGGCTTAGTCCTAGCTCTGTGCCCAAAGATTCTCTACTGGTGAGGTTAGGGGAACCCTTTGAGTGATGGGAGTCCACCCTGGGCTGACCGCACGCAAGGCCAACTGTATCACTTTCACTTTGACCCATTTCAAAACAATTAAAAAATTTAGTTAAAGAACTTTGATTTACAGTTATTTTTAATTAATATTTTATTATACCACCGTGAGATATACAATTACAATGTTGTTCATGTTTGGAGTTCGGTCACACAGTGTTCCAGCACCCGCCCTCCACCAGTGCCCATTTCCCACCACCAATGTCCCCAATTCCCTCCCCCCGTCCCATAGCCTGCCTAAATGGCAGGTTCTTTATCTCTTTTCTCTCTCTCTTTCTCTCTCTTTTCCTTCTCTTACATATTGTGGGTTGCACTACATACACTTAGAGGCCATCATGTGCCTTTTTTTTGCCTGTATTTAATGCTCAGTTCTAGGTTGGTATCAGCCCTTTCGACATTTATTCACACATGTTCCCTTCTCTGTCTTACCTAACCTCTGACTCCTACACGTTTGCAGTAATTTCCACTTTTGGTAAGACCTCCTGATCCACGTTTCGCCTGACATTGGACTTGGGTGTCATCATATGTATATATTTATGTCATGCATGATTTACAGTTATTGATACTTGACTTTTAGGTATATAATATTTCTTTTATTATTTATTTTTACTTTAGTTTTAATTGAATCACTGTGAGATGCACATTGACCAAATTGTCCATGATTGGGTTTCAGTCATGCAATGTTTCAACAGCCATCATTCACTGGTGCACATTTCCCGCCACCCATGTTCCCAGTTTCCCTCCCTAGGCATAAAATAATAGTCCTACCCCCACCCCACCACCAGAGTAACTTTCCCGGCCTGCCACCTGGACAGGCACATTGCAATGTTCTGCTGTTGCAGCTTAGCTCTCAGGTTTTCAGCACGGTTGGATCTGTTTAGGATTTCACAGCCTTCGCGGGAACTCAGGAGACCCACTCAGGAGAACCCAGGAGGCTCACGCTGCCTCCTGTGGGCCTGATGAAAACTCTGTGGCCTGATGAAAACTCTGTGGGCTTGGCCACTCACTGTGTCGTGTTGCTGAGCACACACCGTGAATCCTACTGCTTGGTGCTTACTGGGAACACTGAACCCAGGCGTTTGGGGAGATTAGGGAGGTTGGAAACTGTCCTTATGATGCAGGCTGCAAGGTTATTGTACGGTGGTTCCCCCATCAATTATTATTAAAATAATAATTTGAATATTTTGTCCAGAGTTCAGGGTTCTTATTTCAGCGCTAACCATTTGCACCAAGACCTCAGTTCCTTATGAACCCAATAAGCTCAATTAACAAAACACAGCTAGTGTTAAGAGGACATGATTTACACCACTACAGAGAACAAAGCATTCCCCACGGTTATCTTAAAGGAAAACAGATGTGCATATCCATCATTTGGGAGTCTAGGTGCTGTTCAGCTATCTGTTGTTTCACATACATACCAGAGACAATATAGGGAGAGAAGGGCAAGGGTCAGCAGTTGCTAATTTGGGCAGGAGAAAATCAGCGGGAGTGTTCTCAAGGCTAGATGTCTCAAAGGAAAACAAATGGGAGGAGATGTAATTTCAGGGTCACAAGAGTTAACCCTATAATGGCAAGTCCCGTTCTGTCAGTTTCCCAGGCAGCGTCCATTAGACTCCGTCTTTGACTAGCTACAGCCAACACGGAGTTGTGGCGCAGGGAGATGACCCACCATAGCAGGGTCCGTGGTTCTGCTTCGTGGAGACAGAGTCGCCGGGGAAGCCGCTTCCTGCCTTGGGAGTCGGCCTGCGGGAAACCCTGGGCATCAGTATCTGTCATAGGAAATATCCACCAGGCCTTAGCATCTCCGTCCATTGCTTTCCGCCCACGCTACATGTGTCCTTTGGAGCTAGGGCTTTTGTGCGCCAACGTGGTCCTTCTGGACCATACGGCAGCTCAATTCTGAGTGTACTGGGAACCCTCCGTGCTCTTTTCCAAAGGGGTTGTGCAGACAGCATTCCCGCTGGCAGTGGGTGAGAGCTCTCTCCCCACCACTCCCACCAGCATAGATTGTTCCTACTGGTTCAACCTGTGCCATTGCCGTAGTCTTGACCTACGTTTCCCTAATGGTCAATGCCGCTGAGCACCTTTTCACGGACTCCTGGCCATCCACTTGTCTTCCTCTAACAAACGAGTGCCCATTTCCTCTCCCCACTGGGTTTGGATTGTGTTTCATACTCCTTTTGTTCATCTTTATAAGTACTTTATATATCTTGGATATCAACCCTGTGAGGTGACTACAAGAGTATGCCACCCGCACGGCAGAGCCTGGCAAGCTGCCCCTGTCGTATTTGATATGCCAAATACCAGTAACAATTATGTTAGGTCATTCCCATGACCCAATATAATGGTTTGAGGCTCTTTATGTTCCTAGAGTGAGCAGATGCCCTTGGGCTCTACTAGCATGAGACAGGACATATGGAGATGTTACTGGTGCCCGCTCTAGCAAATTGATGATGAACGAGAAGATAGTGATAGATAGTGATAGTAATCAACCCTTTAGCTAAGGTATGAGTGCAAATACTTTCTCCCCTCAGCTGTTTTTACCTTTTTTTTTTTTGGGGTCACACCTGGCAACTCTCAAGGGTTACTCTTGGCTCTCTGTCCAAATAGGACAATGGACCAATGGACCTTTTCAGAAGTTAAATCCATTTCTTCTAGATTCTCCAACTTAAAAAGCATAACTACTTTTCCTTACATTTTTAACTTCTGAAAGATCCAGGACAAGGTATCTTTGTCCAAATAGAACAATTTCAATTCTTCGAATCCGCCAGAATTACTTCTGGCGGTGCTTGTGGGATCATATGGGATGCCGGGGATCGAACCTGGGTTGGCCACGTCCAAGGCAAACGCCCTCCCCTGCCGTGCTATCGCCCGGCCCTGTGTTTTACTTTTATCCCTTGTGTCCTTTGTCATGCAGAAACTCTTTAATTTTTTAAGTATTTTATTATACCACCATGAGATATACAATTACAAAGATGTTCATATTTGGGTTTTGGTCATACAGTGTTCCAGCACCCATCCCTCCACCAGTGCCCATCTCCCACCACCAACATCCCCGGTTCCCTCCCTCCTCCCCCAGCCTGCCTCCATGGCAGGTTCTTTAAGAAACTCTTTAATTTTATGTGGTGCTTAGTATATGCCATTCAGCACATGTGTGGCTTTGATCACTGTAGCTTTACAATGTAGTTCCAAATTGGGAATTGGGATTTGTTTCCATTTCTTATTTTTCCTGGATTCCCCTCTCCTCAGAGCTCCACCCAGCAGAAGAGCTGATCTCATACAGCCCGGCTCATGCGGCCACTTTGCAGAAGCGCTGTTCATCAATAATTGCTTGAGTTTTGAGGTGACTACTAGTATCCCACCCGCATGGCAGAGCCTGGCAAGCTACCCATGTTATTTGATATGCCAAATCACTTGATCACTTGATCACTTGAATCCCGTTATTCATCGATTTGCTCGAGCGGGCTCCAGTAACATTTCCATTGGACCCTATCACGTGCCAATGTAGCCCAATGGCATTTGGTTGATTCAGGAATATGAAGAGCCTCAAACCGTTCCTTCAGGGTCTTGACAAGGAAGTCTGACCATCTTGTAGTTGGGCAGCCACGTGATCTTTTGATATCCCGTGGGATTCAGTCGGTAATGGCTCTAGTCCAGCGGTTGTCTCCAAATACCAGTAATAATTATAGAGCTCATTTCCATGACCTGATGGAATGGTTTGAGGCTCTTTATGTTCCTGGAGCGGGCAGATGCCCTGGGCTATCTTGCATGTGACAGGACATATGGAGATGTTACTGGTGCCCGCTCGAGCAAATCGATGATATACGGGAAGACAGTGATACAGTGCTTTTTCAGTATGGCTTTGGATATTTGTGGTCTTTTTTTAATTTTTGACTGTGTTGCCTTTGTCAGCAATATCGGATCATTGAAGAGGCCTTTGAGGTTCAAATATTGGCGCGTTCTGCCTATATTTTCCTCATTGTATTTGGTAGTTTCTAATCAGATCTCAAGGTCTTTGATCCACTTTGAATTAACTTTTTGTGTAAGGTTGAGATATGAATCCAGATTTAATTTCTTATAGGTAGTTACTCATTTCTCCCGGCACCGTCGTTGGAAGAGGCCATACTCACTCCATTTCATGTTCTCACTCCTTTATCCAAAAAAATTAACTGCCCATATCTTCTGTTTTGGGTCTTCAGTATACCAATATCTTGGGAATTCAATTCTGACCCATTGATCAGAGAGCCTGTCTTTATTCCAGGATAGTGTGGTCTTGATCCCTCCAGCTTTGCAGTTCCAAATTGGGTAATGAGATCCGCCTCAGTTTCTTCTTAGTAGGCTTTGGGTATTCATGGTCTTTTCTGATCCTACACAAACTTTATTACTGACTTTTCTAAGTCCTTGAAAAATGTCATCTGGATTTGGATAGGGATTGCATTGAATCTGTATAATAGCTTAGGTAGCATGCTCACACTCATGTTAACAACATCTAGTCTCTAATCCATCAGCATGGACTAGTTTTTCATTTCCTAAGGTCTTCTATCTCTTTCTTAAGTGATTTAAAGTTATCACGGTCCAGGTGTCACACATCATTTTTTAAAACTTTTCTTTCTTTATTATTATTATTTTTTGCTTTTTGGGTCACACCCAGCTATGCTCAGGGGTTATTCTTGGATCTTCTCTCAGGAATTACTCCTGGCAGTGCTCAGGGGACCATATGGGATGCCGGGGATGGAACCCGGGTTGGCTGTGTGCAAGGCAAACGCCCTACCCACTGTGCTATCGCTCCGGCCCCACGCACATCATTTGTTGAGTTGATTCCTAGATCCTTTTGTGTTTGGATGCTACTTTAAGTGGGATAGATCCCTTGATCTTTTCTCCTCTGATTCATGCTTTGTATATATGAATGTGATCAGGTTCTGTGCATTGAATTTTTACTTTGCTGTATTGGTTTACTGTTTCTAGGAACTTTTTGTGGACTCTTTAGGGTCATCTGCATATGTCATCGATTCAGGTGCAATAGTAACTATTGAGGGGCCAGAGTGATAGCCCAGCGGGTAGGGCGTTTGCCTTGCACACAGCCGACCCGGGTTCCATCCCCGGCATCCCATATGGTCCCCTGAGCACTACCAGGAGTAATTCCTGAGTGCAGAGCCAGGAGTAACCCCTGAGCATGTCGCCGGGTGTGACCCAAAAAAGCAAAATAAAAAAAGTAACTGTTGAACTTCATCTTTTCCAAATTAGGATGCAAGGGATCAAACCTGAGTCAGCTGCTTGCAAGGCAAACGCCCTCCCCTCTAGATTATCGCTCGGACCCCTCTTGGGGAGATCCTTAATTACAGTTTTTAGTTTCTTTACTTGTAATTGGTCAGTTTTAGGCTTTCTACTTCATCTATGTTCAGCTTTGGGAGATGACATGATTATACAACTATCCATTTCTTCTAGATTCTCCAACTTAGAACATAAAGTTGTTCATCACAACTTTTCATTATATTTTTAACTTCTGAAAGGTTCATTGTAATCTCTACCTTTTTATCTCTGATCCAATTTATTTAAACATTTCTCTTATTTTCCTCATGACTTTATTTATCGTGTTTATTCTTTCAAAGAACCAATCCTGGTTTCA
Organism: Cryptotis parvus; assembly: GCA_021461705.1. Classification (NCBI taxonomy): domain Eukaryota; kingdom Metazoa; phylum Chordata; class Mammalia; order Eulipotyphla; family Soricidae; genus Cryptotis; species Cryptotis parvus. Next base: position 2,820 of record JAJIBD010015448.1, on the reverse strand, counting down.
TCCAGTCTTTGAATTGCTTTCTTGCTTTCCATTTTGTCAATTTCTGGTTGACTTTTACTATTTCCTTTCTACCTCTTTGTGGGTTCATTTTCAGTTCCTGCTCCAGATTTTGGAGGTTTGTATTTAAGTGGTTAATTTGGGCTTTTTCTTCTTTGTTAATGTTAGGCTTGCATTGCCATAAATTTTGTAGCTCAGCTTTAGCTATAACTCATGGATTTTGGTAGTTTGTGTCTTCACAGTCATTAGTTTCAAGTCATATTTTTATTTCTTCTTTGACTTCTTCTTTGATCCAATTATTGTTTAGCGGTGTTTAGTTCAGCTTCCAAGTGTCGGAAATTAACGATTTATTAAAGAAGGTGTCCACCTTCTTTCTGTAGTTCATTTCTACTTTCATGTCATTATGGTCTGAGAAAGTACTTTGTACAATTTCTATACTTGTAACTTTAATGCTTGAGGTATAAACTAAGAGCTGATCTATCCTGAAGAATTTTCTGTGTGCAGAGAGAGGACCGTGTGTTCATTTTGGCGAGATGAAGAGCCCTTGATGTGTCCAACAATCCCAGTACATTAAAGTCTCTTGTCTCTGTACTGATATTCTGCCTTTTGGTCTGTGGAAGTATTGCAGTACTCTGTATTTCTCCCAAGTTGTATCACAAAGTTTGTGAGCAAAAGCTTTATGACCCTTTTTAGGTCTTCACTTGGTGCATAAACATCGATGACAGTATCTCTCTCTCTTTTTTTGCTTTTTGGGTCACACCCTGCTATGCTCAAGGGTTACTCCTGACTCTATGCTCAGGAATTACTCATGGCAGTGCTTGGGGAACGCTATGGGATGCTGAGGATCGAACCCAGGTTGGCTGTGTGCAAGATAAACGCCCTACTAGCTGTGCTATTGCTCTACCCTGGTATCTCTTGATCTTTGCTCCTTTAATCCATATATAGTGTCCATCATATTCTCCTTTATTTTTTTAATTATTATTATTTTTTGCTTTTTTGGGTCACACCCGGCAATGCTCAGGGGTTACTCCTGGCTCTGCACTCAGGAATTACTCCTGGCGGTGCTCGGGGACCATATGGGATGCCGGGATCGAACCTGGGCCAGCACAGGCTGGCCACGTGCAAGGCAAATGCCCTACCCGTTATTCGCCCCGGCCCCATATTCTCCTTTCTATTGACTGGAATTTGGTCTGATATAAGTTTGGCTATCCCCGTTTGTTTCTCCTCCTTCCATTGGCTTCTATTCTTATTTTTTTTCATCCTTTCACCCTGAAGCTGTACTTATCCTGAGAGTTTAGGTGTTTCCTATATATAGGAAATGGATGGATTTTCTTTTCCGATCCATCTCAGCTACACTATAACAGTCACAAAAATGTCATAAGACGGTCATAGAAAAGACTGTTTCCTCTTTTTTATGGGGAAGTTTAGTCCATTGAAATTGCGAGAGGTTAATGGTGGAAAGAGCTGGTTGCCATTTTTGTGACTGTGTGTGTGTACAATCAAGTTGTTTTTGTAAGAGTTTGTCATTTTGTTTGTTTGTTTTTTTTTTGGGGGTCACACCCGCTGATGCTCAGGGCTTACTCCTGGCTCTGCACTCAAGAATTACTCCTGGTAGTGCTCAAGGGACTCTGTGGGATGCCGGGATTGAACCCCCCTGCTGTATTATCACTCAAAGTCTATTTTGTGTAGCTGTCTGCTGGGGCTTTTTGGGGGTCCCAACAGTATGGGTGCCTGTCAGGTTCCCTGGTCATGCTTGGGGCAGATGACTGTCCCATCTGAACAAAGAACCACGAGCCCCGTTTATAAAATTCAAGGCTTTAATTCTCCACACGCTTTTCTCCAAATCCACTTCCCACTGATTCATGACTCTGCCACACCACAGGGCTGACCGCTGATCCCCAAACTGCCAGAGATAAATCCTATGCAGAGTCTGGAGGCAGGGCATAACCATAGGTGAAATTTGGCTTTTGAGTTATAAGCTGGTTTCATCTTACAAACCATGTCTGCTCCCCAGGCTTAAGAGATGTTAATGCAGAGCTCTGCTTTTCTCTCTCCTGGACTAGTAAACAATCATTTCAATAAGATATCTAGTTCTCTGAGCATTAAATACAGACAAAAAATGCAAATGATGGCTTCTAAGTGTACATAGTGTAACCCACAATGTGTGGGAGAAGGAGGAGAGAGAGAGGGAGAGAGAGAGGAGATAAAGAACCTGCCATTTAGGCAGGACGTGGAAGGGGGAGGGAATTGGGGACATGGGTGGTGGTTGAGGGGCACTGGTGGAGGGCGGGGTGCTGGAACACTGTGTGACCGAAACCCCCAAGTGTGGACAACGTTGTAATTGTCTATCTCACGGCGGTATAATAAAATGTTAAAAATAAATAAATAAAAATTAAAAAAAAGATATCTAGTTCTCTTTTAGAAACACTGTGAGAGAGACAGGTACATATAGCTACACCCGAGATTAAATATATAGGGGTGATCTTTCCTCTGGAAAACACGTCAGATGATCCAAATTATGCTCCCTGCAGATTGATCATTTCATCCGCCTCAGGGGCCTGTCTCCAACAACAACAGTCTTAAGTGCTCGCTCTGCTGCAACGCCATTCACAACTTATCGTCACTGTCTGTATCACTGTCTTCCCGTTCATCATCGATTTGCTTGGGCGGGCACCAGTAACATCTCCATATGACCTGTCTCATGCAAGTAAAGCCCAAGGGCACCTGCTTGCTCCAGGAACATAAAGAGCCTCAAACCATAACATCAGGTCATGGGAATGAGGTCTATAATTGTTCCTGGTATCTGCAGCAGTCTTTCTTAAA
>JAJIBD010015447.1:0-19911 GCA_021461705.1 Cryptotis parvus | reverse complement strand
AAAGTTTATAGCTCTGCAAACATACATCAGGAAAGAAGAAAGGGCCCACATAAATAATTGGACTACACAGCAGAAAACATTAGAAGACCAACAAAAAGAGCCCAAAACTGGCAGAAAAAGGAAACAATAAAACTTAGGAAATCAATGTTGGAAACCCGAAAAACAATCCAAAAGATTAATGAAACCAAGAGCTGGTTCATTGAAAAAATAAACAAGATTGACAAACCATTGGCAAGACTTGTAAGGACAGGGAAAGAGAGAACCCAAATAAACAAAATCAGAAATAAAAATGGTGACATCACAACAGAAACCACAGAAATCCAAAAGATCATCAGAGATTACTTTGAGAATCTGTATGCCATGAAATATGAGAATCTAGAAGATATGAATAAATTCCTGAAGTCCTATAACCTCCCTCAGCTGAAACAATAGGACCTGCAACACCTGATAAGCCTATCACCATCGAGGAAATTGAAACATTAATTAAAAGTCTGCCAATAACAAAAGCCCAGATTCAGATGTATTCACTAGTGAATTCTACCAAATCTTTAAGAAAGATCTACTCCCAGTCCTTTTCAAGCTCTTCCAGGAAACAGAAGAAACAGAAACACTCCCAAACAGCTTCTACGAGGCACATATTACCCTGACACCCAAAGTAGTGAGAGACAACACAAAGAAAGAAAACTACAGACCAATCTCCCTGATGAACACAGATGCTAAGATCATCAACAAAATACTTGCAAACAGAATCCAAAGGCTCATCAAAAAGATTATACATCATGACCAAGTAGGATTCATCCCAGGAATGCAAGGATGGTTCAACATTCGCAAGTCAATCAACATAATTCATCATATCAATAGGAGAAAAAAAATAAAACCATATGATCCTATTGAAAGACACAAAAAAAAGCATTTGACAAGATCCAACACCCGTTCATGATTAAAACCCCTCCAGAAAATGGGAATTGAAGGAACCTTTCTCAATATAGTCAAAGCCATTTATCAAAAGTCAACTAGCGAGCATCATTCTCAAAGGGGAAAACTGAAAGCCTTTCCCCTGAGATCAGGGACAAGACAAGGTTGCCCACTCTCACCTCTTTTATTCAATATAGTACTGGAAGTATTTGCCATAGCAATCAGAGAAGAAAAGGACATTAAGGGCATCCAGATAGGGAAGGAAGAAGTCAAGCTATAATTATTCGCAGATGACATGATATTATACCTAGAGAACTCTAAACTCTACCAAAAAAACTCCTAGAAACAATAGACACATATAGTAGAGTGGCAGGATACAAAATCAACACCCAAAAGTTGGTGGCTTTCCTATATACAAATAACAAAAGAGAAGAAAGGGATATTAAGGAAAATATTCCATTCACAGTTGTGCCACAGAAAATCAAATATCTAGGAATCAACTTAACCAAGTGTGCAAAGGACCTGTACAAAGAAAACTACAAGACACTGCTCCAAGATATAAAAGAGGACACGAGGAAATGGAAACATATTCCCTGCTCATGGATGGGGAGAATCAACATTGTCAAAATGGTAATACTCCCTAGAGCTCTGTACAGATTCAATGCAGTCCCTATAAGGATACCCATGACATTCTTCAAAGAAATTGACCAAACACTCCTGAAATTTGTATGGAACAATAAACCCCCAAGGATAGCTAAAGCAATCCTCGGGAAAAAGAAGATGGAAGGCATCACCTTTCCCAACTTCAAACTGTACTACAAGGCAGTAGTAATTAAAACAGCATGGTATTGGAATAAAAACAGACCTGTGGACCTATGGAATAGAATTGAGTATCCTGACACCCAACCTCAAACACATGATCATTTAATCTTTGATAAAGGTGCAATGAGTCTAAAATGGAGTAAGGACATGGATCCATCATGATGAGTGAAATTAGCCAGAAGGATCATGTTGAGTGAAATTAGCCAGAATGAGAGAGACAGATATAGAATGATTGCATTTATTTGCATGACATATATATATATATATAATATATATATATATATATATATCATGATACCAATATCCAAGGTCAGGCAAAACATGGATCAGGAGGTTTTGTCAAAGGTGGAAATTATCACAAACGTGTGGGGAGTCAGAGGCTAGGTAATACAGAGAATAGAACAGTCTGATAATAATTGTTCTACGTGCCAATAACAACCTAGAACTGAGCATTAAATACAGGCAAAAAGATACGCATGACAACCTCTTAATGTATGTATTGTAATCCACAATGTATAAGGGAAGGAAATGAGAAAGAGCAAGAGAAAAGAGATAAAGAACCTGCCATAGAGGCAGGCTAGGGGGGCGGGAGGCAGGGAATCAGGGACACTGGTATGGGAAGCGGGCACTGGTGGAGGGATCGGGGCTGGAACACTGTATGACCGAAACCCACATTTGAACATCTTCTGAACATCTTTGTAACGGTATATCTCACAGGGTAGTAATAAAATATTAAAAAAGAACTATTTGGGGGGATTAATCTATAATTCAGTCACTTTCATACTAACTAAAATGTACTAAACTTCATTCTTCTGAACTTCAGAAGAATGCTGACTTGAAAAGAAAATCACCTTTGTACTAAAAATGATGAATAAATTGCTTCATTATCCCTCTACTTCATGAAATGAGAGAGAAGCATCATTCAATAAATGTTTACTGAGCTACCAGAGAGATTGTACAGCAGGTTGAATGTTTGCCAGGCATGTTGACTCAGGTTCAATCCCCCACACTCCATATATGGTCACCTGAGTCCCTGAGCATAGAAGATCCAAGAGTAAGCCCTGAGCAGTTAGGTACTGCCTCCCCACCAATAATCGACAAGAAAAGGAAAGTATATAGAGCTCACAAAAAGAGTACTGCATTCACTCCCTTGGGCTACCAGAAGTAATTACCACCCACAGGGTACAACAAAATTGTATTTGCCTAAACTTCAGGAAGCCAAAGGTCTGCAAGTCATGAGTTAACTGGACCACACTCCTCTAATGACTCCAGCGAGACATTCTTCCTGGTCTCTTACAGCTTCTAGTGACTCCAATTTTGGTGACCTGTGGCAGCATAATACCAATTCTTGTCTCTGTCTCTGCCTTTGCTATGCCAAATTTACCCCACCTTTCTCCTGCAGGACTTGTATAAGGATTTTGTCACCCTATGTCTAAATAAAGTCACATTCATAGCTCCTAGGACTAGGATTTGAATAGATCTATTTAAAGAAACCATTCAATGTTCTGTCAGTGAGTCAATAATTGTGACTATAACACTCATATTTCTGACTCTCTGAATTAGTATAACTAACTCATACCTGCAGTATCACCTAAGCCAATACCTGCCCTTGAAAACAGTATAACTAAAGCTTAAGTCATTCCTATTCTTCCCAAATGTCTTTTCCTGAGTCTATTACTCTTGCTGTCTCTGACTGAATTGATAATTATGCTCTATTTGCTATCTAAAATTCCTCTTGCAGCCATTTCCCTCTCCCTGCCATTACCACATTTCAAGTGTTTGTCCTTTTTTCCCAAGGACCATTCTCACAGATGACTTTCTTAATCCTGACTTCACCATCTCCTACCTCTAATCCATCCTTCTTAGCAATGAGAAGGATGGTACATGATTCACACTCCTGAATTAGAGTTCAAAAGCAACAATGATATTTTCACATTTATTTTATGTCAAATCTCACACACTTCACATATCATTTAAGTCATACTACTTATTCACTCCAAGAAACTTTCTGTAATTATCTCATGGAAAACTTTTCTCTTCTCTGAATACCTGTAGCTCCTCTTCTCCACTTTATATTATGACAGGTCACCCAGATAGTAATATCCCATGATTTTTATCAAAGACTCATCTTTGAAGTCATGGTAATATAACATACTAAGTTACTGACAGATCATTTTTAGAATTTCTCTAATGTTCTTTCTTTAGTAAGATCGCCATGATTCCATCTTCTCCACCTTCCATGGTTGATGGAGTAGAGATAACATCCTGGATCAGCAAATGCTCTTCCTTTTAATTGAAACTTTAGGCTGAGAAGTTACAGTTCTTTCAGGATTTTCTTATTTGAAAAGAAGAAAAATGTCTTTTCATTAATGTTCATCCAGATGTAGTTAGTGAACCTGTTCATTAGACCACAAAAGAGGTAGAGAAATCAAGAGTAACATTTAGGAACTCATGTATCAGGTAAATAACAAGTATGGCAAAACTCTAAAGAAAAGGGAAACTTGTGCACTATTAGTGGGAATATAAACTGGTGCAGCCCCTCTGGGAAACAGCATGGAGTTTTGCATAATCTCACAATCCCATTTCTGGATATTCATCCAAAGAAAACAAAAACAGTCATTTGAAATGACAGGTATACCTCCACGAGCACTGCGGCATTATTCACAGTGACAAGACATGGGAACAACCCGAATGTTCATCAAAGGGTTTAAAAAAAACCTTCAATGCAAATAATCATTTATACATGCATTGTGAAAAACTATTCTGTATTGATTTCACTTTCACTTGTCTTCCCATTGTTCATCGATTTACTCGAGAGGGCACTAGTAACATCTCCATACATCCTATCACATCTAGGGTAACCCAAGGGCAACTGCTCATTCCAGGAACATGAAGAACCTCAAACCATTCCTTCATGTCATGGAAATGAGGTCTATAATTGTTACTAGTTTTTGGCATTTCAAATACAACGTGGGTAGCTTGCCAGGCTCTGATGTGCGGGTGGGATACTCTTGTAGTAGCCTCACATCTCATGCATGTATTGAAAAGTGAAACAGGGAAATATAAGCTTTTCTGCTGGGTGGAGCTCTGACGAGCTGTAGAGTCCAGATGTTAAAAATGGCGGCTCTCATGGTGTGGGGGTTCCACTGGCTTCTTGTGAGGCTCTGCTGGGATGGCGGGCCAGGGCCAGAACCCGCCTTCCGTCCTAGAAACCTCATGATCCAGTGGGCACAGGTATGGATATAAACAGAAAAACCAAGTTTATAAATATAAGACAGATTGGTGACTGTCACAAGTTATGAGGCCACACCTGGTGGTGCTGAAGTTTTACTTCAAACTCTGTGCATGGGGATCACTCCTGAAAGTTTTCAGAGAACCATATGTGGTACTAAGGACCAAGTCTGGGTTGGCCGCATGCAAAGCAAGTCCCCTACCCACTGCACTATCCCTCTCAACCTATGACCTTAAAAACTCTTATAAAGCAAAAACAACTGTATAGGAAAATATGTTAACTACACTTCTTGGGTAATGATATTCAGTATATAAATTTTTTAATATTTACATTACATATCTAAAACATGTCAATTTTACCTTAATCAAAAAAAATTAAAAAGGGGCCAGAGTGATCCCTGAACCACACTGGGTATAGTACAGTTCAAGAAAAAGCAGAAACACAGTCTTTTAAACACCTTCATTTTTTCCCTTCAGAATCATATGATGTTATTTTGTACTATTAAAATCATAGAAATTTTTATAGCAATTTGACTTTCAAACTTTACAGAGAACTGCCCCTATTACCAGAGCTGGGTTCTGGAATAATAGTCTTGTGCCAGGAACCCTGAGGGCATCCTCTTCACCAGTCACAGCTCCTAGAGCAGAGAGTCACACCTTTTGGCAGTAGCTTTAATTCTTCAAATCTAGACTACATGGTAAAGGAAATAATCTGAACAACAGAGATATTACCAGTAGCCCTCTGGTATAAACAAGTGAACAGATAAGTTATGTACCTGAGAATCTAAACTGTCACCATTTACCCACATAAAACTCAAAGAACAATGGGAAAACTGAGGAACCTGAGTGCTTATTAGACAGAGATAGAAACCCAGGCAAATTCCTGAACCCATTAAAACTCTTAAGTCTGGTAGATGGGGACCTGAAAACTTTATAGAGAACATTATATCATTCAACTCTACTAATAAAAATTAATTATAGGGAATGGAGAAATAATATAGCAGATAGGGTACTTGCCTCAGAGGTGACCACTCCTAGGTAGATCCCCGGCACCCTTATGATCCCCTGAGCACTGGCAGGAATGATCCCTGAATTGGAGTCAGGAGTAAGTACTGAGAATCACCAGGTAAGGCCCCTTCAAAGAAACAAATGAAGAAAACAATCAAAAAATATAATCATTTGTATTCACTTTTCAATAATTTATTCTTAATAACTGTTTTGAAATGTTAGTACTTTGGTGATAAGCATGGTAATATAAATAGACAGCTTAAGAGGTATAAAATTTTTTAAATAATTGAAAAGAGGAAGAGAGAGAAAGGAAAGAAATAAAGAACCTGCCATGGAGGCAGCTGGGGAGGGGAGGGAACCGGTACGTTGGTGGTTGGAGATGGGCACTGGTGGCGGGATGGGTGCTGGAACACTGTATGACCAAAACCCAAATATGAACTTTTTAATTGTATATCTTTGTAATTGTAAAAATAAAAAGAAAAAACTCATAAAATTTTAAAATAAAATATATTCTTTACATACTTGTATTACAGCTATAAAGATTTTAAGTTTCAAGTTAAAAAAGAGAAATAAGCTGACTCACAAAAGGTTAAAAATTTAATATAAAGAGCAGAGTTTCTTAGCCAAGAGCTATACAGTCCCTGTAAACCCCAGGATATTTCAAGGGGAGGTGGGAAACAGGTTAAAATCACATATATAGAGGCCCACAGCACAAGACTAGGGCCCAGAAGGAAGTGAGAAGTCAAGAAAACAGAGAACTGTCTAGAAATAGAGTCAGAAAAACATAGAGAAACACTGACCAGCATCTTCATGTACCATCTGCCAGCTTCCCCCAATAACAACTTAATCATGGTGCCTGTTCAAATGTAGACATTGCCTTTAATAATTGATTTTACTGCATTCTACAAAAGTATCCATCTATGATAAGTGATAAATTTTAAGTAACTCGTTATTTGCCACTGATAATTTAGGAGCTAGTTTACATAGCCATATTACAAACTTAATTGAAGGTAGCAACAGAAATTGATCAAAAGCAGAGATGCCATAAGCTCAGATCTAGCTGCCTTGATTCAAGAACAACCTGCCAGTACAATTGTGAACAAATCCCATACTGAAAAATGGGGTCAGCAGTTATTAACTGGAAAATGAAGATAATAGTTGTTCTGCCACAGAACGATAAGGATCAGATATTGTAATGTTTACACAGGCACTGTGGAAAATGTTTTCAAACATAAGCCAATGTTCTTTCTGTATGATAAAATTATTTTGATGGCTAACTTGCACATGCATAATATTAATTCATAAACTGTTCCATATAGCACAATTATGATGACTTCTTATTTTAGAAAACTGAAATCATGCAAAGCCCTTTTCACATACAATTTAATCTTTACAGAGGTTGTTTTCCCATCCACGAAGCTCAGAAATGCTCCATGATCTGCACTGAGTCAGACAGTGACTTCATGAGAGTGAAGACAGGAACTCTCTTGGCAGAATTCAAGTGGCTTTCATTTCCCTACAGTCAGTATGGACTTTGCATAAACCCAGCACTATTTTAATTTCTCTGTATCCCTCCAACAACCCAGCGAATAAACAATAAGGGTAGGTTTTATAAGTTACAGTGCTAACTTAAAGAATATTTAAAGGGAAAAAACCTTCAGTGTTTTATGACAGTGAGTCTTTGTCACGTGTGCTTTTATTTCATCTATACATAATTCTGGCCTTTTCTTTCCCTCTCTTCAAAGTGGTACCATAGAAGTTGCTAAGCAATTGTCCCTGACAAGGTCTCACTGTCTATCAATAAAAAGAAATATTCTCCCATTCTTAGCTCCCTTTTTAGTACTAAGGAGAATGTCAATCAAAGCACATCCGTAAATGTGGGCTTTCTAAGACGGTAGAGAGACCCTGACAGGAAGGGAATGAAAGATGACTATTTTTAAGTTAGCAAGCCCTTTCTTTAAAGTAAGGCAAGTAGTGTAAGAGAGAGACAGTTTCACTGTTCTGTTCTTCTGGGAGGTGAAAGGGTTCCTTCAGGTCAAGCCACCATCTTGATTTGAGAAGAATATCTTGTTTGTCATGAGAGCAACTTTCAATGTTGTTACCACTCTGAACATCAAAAGAAAAATGCCACAAAAAATTGGCAGCTGAAAATAAACTTTGCCAAAAAGATTGAGTTATTTAGAAATATTTTAAAAGCTTGAAGAATGTATTTAACTAAAGAAAGATCTTTAGGGGCTGGAAGAATAGTACAGTGGGTAGGGTGTTTGCCTTGCACGCAGCTGTCCGGGTTCAATCCCTGGCATCCCATATGGTCCCCTGAGCACCACCAGGAGTAATTTCTGAGTGAAGATCCAGGAGTAACCCCTGAACATCACCAAGTGTGACCCAAAATGCAAAAAAAAAAAAATCTTCAAATGGGGCCGGGCAATAGTACAGCAGGGAGGGCATTTGCCTTGCATGCAACCAATGCAGGTTTGATCCCCTGGCATCCCATATGGCCCCCGAGCACTGTCAGGAGTAATTCCTGAGTGCAAAGTCAGGAGTAAACCCTGACCATTGCTGGATGTGACCCCCATAAAAAGAGAAAGATCTTCAAAGAATGGGGAATTAATATGCAGGTTGTGTAAAGAAACTATCAAATGTATTAAATTATGTGTCTATTTCATAAATACAATCCAGGTGATTATGTGTTATAATATATATACATATATATATATATATATTATACACATTATGGCTCCTGCCCCTCGAGATGTTACAGGTATGACTGTGGTGCCTGGCAGTGTTGGCAGGTGGCAGACAGGAGACAGGCTTGTCTACACCCAGGGCTCTGTCCCGTGGGCCCTGGATACCAGGTTGATGACCTGACATAGAAAAAGACTGGGCCCCCTGGGATGAACCCAAAACCACGGCAGAGTATGGAAAGCTACCTGTGGTGTATTCGATATGTCCAAAACAGTAACAATAATGAACCTCATTCCCAGCGAATGGAGATGTTACTGGCGCCGACTCAAACAAATTGATGAACAACCGAAACAAGTGATACAAGTTACAAGACAAGTGATACACATTATAGCTACCATCTTTGCCAATGTGCATAACTAATTTTGGGACAAACTACTACCTGGATCCAGTCTTCCATGGTGGAACATCTAACCAAGCCAAATAAAATATGCCACATATTTAATATTAACAAAATCAAGTGAACTACCCACTGCCTCCTAAAGAGGAATCTTCCAACTTACTTGCCCAAAACCGGTCTAGTTTTACTTGCAATATAAGTCTCTATGACATCAGAATGTATCAAGTTGCTATCGAGCCTACACCTGATCATTTTTCTGAATAAACTCATTAACCTTTATTCAAACATATGCATATGTTCTAGCAGGTGGCAGCATTCTTCAATCTCCAGCAATATCAAGATAATTCTAGTGCAAACAGAAAAATGTCAGTGTTGCTAAACTTTTTAATCATACAGTCATATTATCAATATAAGACACAGTAAAACTTATAAGCTCTGCCTCAAATAGGCTGCACTACTAGTAAATACAGATAAACAAAACAGAGCAATGAGCTCAACAAAAATGTAAATGTGAGCAATCAGATAAATTTGATCTGGTTAGACCATGAAAATAGAAGTAATAAGAATAGCTAACGCACTGACAAATGGTGAATTGTTTTCCACAATGGCACAAAAGTGCATCCAATTTCCCAAATCTATGTCAACCCATGTAATGGACTCTAGTCACAGGCAAGTGGGAATCACAGAAAACACTTGTATAGTTCTCTATAAAAAATAGATAAGACATTATATAGCTTACATATATTTCTGGATGAAAACCAATGCATTCTTAATACTATTTATATTTAATTTGTCCTTAATTTTCCCAACATTAAGCACTCCAAAGATGCTTAATCTCTCAACCCTGGAATTTTATATAGCACTTTTCTGCTTGGAATCCATATTTAGATTATTCTTTAACCCATGCATTGATATTAGACACCCAGAGCCTCCTAGCACCTAGCTTGGTTTGTAGTCCCACCATATCACTCATGTGCCAGGGTGTTGTGTCCATGTTTGTCTTTGACCCTACTGAAATACATTGCCAGTGTGATACAGTTTAAGAAGCGCAGGGATTGAGATCATTATCAAAGTCTGGGTTCTCCCATTTCATTCTGAGTTTCAGATGTCTTACCTAAAAAACAGGGTAATAATTCCCACAGATGGTGACTAGCGATATATCTGAAGTAGTAGAGCACTCACTTGGTATGTATAAGGCCCTGTGCTTGATTCCTGACAACATATGCTCTTCCCTCTCCCAGCACTGCAAGAACAAGCCCTGATGGACCCTGAGTACTGGTAGGAATGGTTCCCTTGTTAATAAAAAGGAGAAATAAATAAAAATAGGAAAGAAGAAAGGAAGGAAGGAAGGAAGGAAGGAAGGAAGGAAGGAAGGAAGGAAGGAATAGGAAATAGGAAATAACACCACATGAGTTGTTTAAAGTATTAAATGCCTCACTCCATATTTGTCACATAATTGATTTTAATAAACACTAGTTGACTGCCCTTCATTTGACTGTAAGACAGATGATTTATTCATTCCTGTATGACCAAAAGTACAGAACTGAACACGCTGAAAGTGTTCTCTTTTAAAAAATCTTCATTCTCATCTCTATTCAACCCATCCCCCATCATTTGTGCTTCACTGTGACAGACAATAATCCAGAAAATGCACTAGTGTTGCTAAGCAGCTAAGTGACTCTGAAAGACAATAATAAAAGGAATACATAGATAACCTTGTCCTTGACATTCGGAGATGGTGACAGTGGTGCTCTAATGTCATGTGAGTGAAAATATCCACTTTTAGGGAATGCTTTTACTTTTCAGATTATCCAAAAATAGACTCCTCTCCATATTGTGATTTAGGCATTCTCTGTAATGCTCCCTCACTCCATAGCATGACTGGGAGTAAGACCAGTCTATTAACCACAGTTACTTCCCAGCACTCTATAGCTATGTCTGTGTATAAGCATCAAAATGAGATGGCATAAAACTGTAGGGTACAGAACCATGCATAAATAGCACACCATATATACTGTCAAAGCACCAGCCACATTGTTCCTAGTGTAACTGCACAATTCTAGCATTTCTTGAGATATGGAAACAAGTTCCCAACTGCCTGACAGAGACCTGCAGATTCTGAGTGAAAGCAACAAGGCCGTATAAAACTTATAAAACTAAAACAGAATATTACTTAGGGTAAGATGAACTCTGAGCTATGTCCCCAACTCTCTTTGACAATGAATGCAAAAACTGGGGTAAATAAGGTGTGTTTTGTGTGTTTGGGAGGAATGATTCTATAAGATTCAATTTGGTTGATTTAGAAAGACAATATGAAGTCATATTTAAGTTACAAATGAGCAATAGGCTTTCCCATGTTTTCCCTTAAATACATAGCTTGCTTGCTTATCTCTGTCTCTTTGCTTGCTTGCTTAATTTTTTCAAGCTTGTGTTCTCTCTTGAACACATATTACTTTCCTTCTCCCTTCTCACATCTGTCTAAACAAGTTTCATTTAATAAAACACTACCTTGCTTCACTAAAAAACAAAGTGCTCTAACTTTGAGGAGACAAATAAAGTCCCTGGATTGTGAATCCTTGGCACACTAGCCTGAAGATCAGGGTACTCCCATAACCATCTTTACCAAGGAGCAATCTAAATGAGCAAACCAAAGGAACAATATAAAGGAGCAGTCCAAATGAGCTTATGAAAAAAACAACTAATAAGGAAAAACAAAATATATCATTTGTCACTTGTATCACTTGTCTTCCCGTTGTTATTGAGTTGCTCGAGTGGGCACCAGCAGTAGCATCTCTATATGTCCTGTCTCGTGCCCATGTGGGCACCAGCAGTAACAGCTCTATATGTCCTGTCTCATGCGGGGGGAGCCCAAGGGTATCTACTTGCTCCAGGAACATGAAGAGCCTCAAACCATTCCTTCAAGTATGGGAATGAAGTCTATAATTGTTACTGGTTTTGGGCATATCAATACAACATGGGTAGCTTTCCAGACTCTGCCGTAAAATAATTACACACAATTAAAAAATATTTTCATGTAATAGCATCTAAATGATATATTACAAAAAAATACAATGTGCTTTCACATACAGTATCTCATTTGATTCTCTTAACATGAAGATATAATATAATATAATATAATATAATATAATATAATATAATATAATATAATATAATATAATATAATATAATATAATATAATATAATATAATATAATATAATATAATATAATATAATATAATATAACACCATGAAGATATAAAGGCGTTCTTGTCATCCATACACAACTTCCCAATTTACACAGCAGGAAACTAAACATGCGGTCACTAGAAATCACATGAGGAAGCTACAAAGAGAGGACAGGAATGCTTCCATCTCAATTCAAAAGTTGGGATGAAGAAACAGTGCAGTGCGTAAGGCAGTTCTTGCATGCAGTTAACAGGTTCAGTAGTACCAGTGGTGATCCCTGAGCCCAGAGCCCTGAGTAAGCCCCAAGTACTGTAAGTGTGGCCCCCCCACCTATATAATAATAAATAAGTAATTTATTTATGGGAAAGGCAAGGCTGCAGAACTGAGGATCAAGCCCAGAGCCTTACCAATAAAGGTACAGGGGAATCATACGCTCAACACATGGGCAGATTTCTCTAAACTGCCAGTTCTAATCCATAAAGTGAAGAGGAATTACTGATTTAATGGAGTTTTCAGAAAAAAAAAACTTAACAGTGATATGGCAGGGCAAGGCACTTAACACATGGTGGAGAGTCAATGGGAGCTTTTATCTTTGAAAGATGCTTAAAAATAAGACTGAAAGAGAGTGGGATAACTGTGAAGAACACACGCTGGCAAGTGTTGCAAAGGTCACAGGAAACAGACAGTATGTAATCTGCCCTGCAGAGCCTCCAGTCTGACTAGGACATAGGCGATAAACAAGGGACAAATTACTAGGTAAAAGTAGGAGAGAGCACCCGGAAGGCTGAGAAGAAAGCAATAGGTTTGCCTGTATCAGTTGAGTGTAGGACACCTGGGGAGACTTAAGCCACCTCTCTGTTTTAATTTTTACAAAAAAGGAGAATAATATAAAGCACCTGGACACTAAACAGCTCACTGCTGAACAATCAGCAAGTCATAAAAGAAATCAAAAAGAAATCCAAAAATTCCTGGAAACAAATGAGACTGAAGACATGAATTATCAGAATGTGTGGGATACAGCGAAAGCAGTGTTAAGAGGCAAGTTCATAGTTCTTCAAGCATTCATCAGAAAAGAGGAAAAGGCCATCATAAATAGTCTGACTCCACAACTTAAGATCTTAGAAAGTGGAGACAGGCTCCAGATCCCTGCCCTGCAGCCCAGAACTCACATCATCCCCATCAGGTGCGTCTGTGATCGCTGCGCAGGACCTTCCTTGCCCCTACCAACCCCCCATGACAGAGATCCAGGAAAGTTCAGGGAGAGCAAAAGGACACCCAAGGAGACAGCCTCTGCGTCTGGACCCCGACCCCAGACCTGCCCTGCAACCCTGAACTGCCATCATCCCCATCAGGTGCATCTGTGATTGATGCACGGGGACCCACAACCCCTAATTCAGGTCTCACACCCCAAATTTCAAAATCATGCAGATGCACTAGCGTCCACACAAAGTTCTCAGTCACCAAATTACCTACATAGAAGTACCAGGTAACATAGCATTCAACATTCCTTACATCCCACAAAAACTCTGTAAGCAGCCGAAACATCCCTAACTCTACAGTCTGTCCACATGAGAACACATAATTTGCAACCTTCAAAGGTAGTAATGGTAAAACAACACAAAAATCCACCAAGCTCCACTAGTAAAGTCACGAGATAAGCTGAGCAACTATGATGAGCTATATAACCTTTCTGACAAGGAATTTCAGAAGCAACTTTTTAAGAATGCATAAGAAGCTCAAAGAAGCAATGGAGCACAGAGTCAATAAAATTCAAGAGGACATGAGAGCGGAAATGAGTAAAATACAAGTAAAAATACAAGCAGAAATGACAGATATTAAAAATGTGGTAGGTGAAATCTAAAACTCACTGAAAGGCCTCCATAGCAAAGTAACAAATACTGAAGAAAGAAATAGTGATCTCGAAGATGACATACACAGACTCTCTAGACAACAGCAGAAAATGGAAAAAAAGACTCACAATTAATGAACAGACAACAAGGGATAACCGGGATGAAGTCAAAAGAAACAACATAAGGATAATTGGGGTCCCAGAGGGGCAGGAAGAAAATCCTGATGAAAAAGCAGCTGTCAAAGTCATCATTGCTGAGAAATTCCCAGAATTAAATAGTGCTTGCTCCCAGATTCAGGAGGCCCAAAGGGTACCAGCTAAAAGAAATCCAAATAAGATACTCCAAGGTACATCCTAATTAGAATGACAAAAACCATAGATAGAGATAGAATACTGAAAGCACCAACATCAAAGAAGGAGATCACATACAAAGGAGCATCCCTAAAATTCACAGAAGACTTTTCAGATGAAACACTTTGAGCTTTAAGACAATGATGGGATATTGTGACAAGACTCAAACAGTCTCACCAAGAACTCTTTAGCCGGCTAGATTCACATACAGATTAGAAGGGAAGATATACAGGTTCATGGATAAGCAACAACTCAGGAACTTCATAGAATGAAAACCAACTCTAAAAGGACTGAAGTAGAGCTTGAGGTTAGGGAAAGGAGATATTCGTGGGGGTTTATTATTCCATACCAATTTCAGGAGTGTTTGTTCAATTTCTTTGAAGAACATCATGGATATCTTTATAGGGACCGCATTGAATCTGTATAAAGCTCTAGGGAGTATTACCATTTTGGTAATGTCAATCCTTCCAATCCATGAGCAGGGAATGTGTCTCCATTTCCTCAGGTCTTCTTTATTTCCTGAAGTAACGTTTTGTAGTTTTCTTTGTAGAGATCCTTTGGCATTCTTTGTCAAACTGATTCCTAGGTATTTGATTTTCTGCAGCGCAATTATGAATGGGATAGTTTCTTTAATGTCCCTTTCTTCTCTTTTGCTGTTTGCATATAGGAAGGCCATTGACTTTTTGGGGGTATTGATTTTGTAATTAAGACAGTGTGGTACTGGTATAGAGACAGACCCGTAGACCTATGGAATAGAACTGAATATCCTGAAACACACTCTCAAATATACAACCACTTAATCTTCGATAAAGGAGCAAAAAAATATTAAGTGGAGCAAAGAAAGCCTCTTCAACAAATGGTGCTGGAAAAACTGCGCAGCTACGTGTAAAAAAATGAAGTTAGACCTCCTAACGCCATGCACAAAAAGTGAGATCAAAATGGATTATAGATCTCAACATCAGACATAAATCTATAAGGTACATCGAAGAATCCATAGGAGAAATGCTTTACGACATCGAAACTAAAAAGTATCTTTAAAGACGACACACCACTGACCAAGCAAATGGAAGCAAAGATAAACAAATGGGATTATATAAAATTGAAAAGCTTCTGCACCTCAAAAGAAACGGTGACCAACATACAAAGACAATCCACAGAGTGGGAAAGGATATTCACCCAATACCCATCTGACAAGGGTTAATATCCAGTATATATCAGCATTGGTAGCACTTCACAAGAAAAAAACAGCCAACTCCATCAAAAAATGGGGAGAAGAAATGAACAGAAGCTTCCAAAAAGAAGAAATTCGAATGCCCAAAAGGCATATGAAAAAGTGCTCTTCATCTTTAATCATCAGGGAGATGCAAATCAAAACAACAATGAGGTACCATCTCACATCACAGAGACTGGCACACATCCAAAACAGCAAGAACAACCGATGCTGGAATGGATGTGGGGAAAAAAAGGGTCTCTCATCCACTGTTGGTGGGAGTGCCAACTGGTCCAGCCCTTTGGAAAACAATATGGGCATTCCTTCGAAAACTAGATATTGAGCTCCCATTTGATCCAGCAATAGCACTCCTGGGAATATACCTGAGAAACCGAAAAACACATAGCAGAAACACTATCTGTACTTCTTTATTCATCTCTGCGCTATTCACTATAGCTAGAATCTGGAAACAACCTAAATGCCCGAGAACAGAGGACTGGCTAAAGAAACTGTGGTTCATCTACACTATGGAATACTATGCAGCTGTCAGAAAAGATGAAATTATAAAATTTACCTGCAAATGGATGGACATGGATACTATCATGCTGAGTGAAATTAGTCAGAAGGAAAAGGACAGATATAGAATGACTGCATTCATTAATAGGATATAAATAGATACCAATGTTTTACTAAGTATGGGAAATGGTAATGGCAGATTAAAACTCACCATTGAATATACACAAAGAAACTTAAGTGATAAACTCTAAATATCTGCAGGGCTAGCCACAATGTGTAAAATAAGAGGGAGAGAGATGCAGAGACAGAGAGAGAGAAAGAGAGGAAACTGGGGTACCAGCTATTGAGGCAGCCTAGGGGTAGATGGGAGTGGGTTAGGTACATTGGTGTTGGAAATGGGGCACTGGTGGAGGAATGGGTGCTGGGATACTGTATTACCAAGAACCAATTATGAACACCTTTGTAACTGTATGTCTCACGGTGGTACAATAAAAATTTTTTTTTAAAAATAAAAAAATAAAAGGACTGAAGGAACTACTGTAAGATAAGACAAACCCCAAAAAGCACAACCTCCTTATTACGAAAGATGGCACAAAATCCCATGAAAATAATCTCTCTTAATGTGAATGGTCTAAATGCACCAATTACGAGACACAGAGTGGCAAATAGATTTAAAAACTGAATCCAACATTCTGCTGCCTACAAGAAATGCATCTGAACAATCAGCGCAAACACAGACTCAGAGTCAAAGGCTGAAAAACAATTCTCCAAGCAAACAACTCCTCAAAAGGGCTGGTGAGACTATACTCGTATCAGACAACATAGACTTCAGACTGAAAAAGGTCAGAAGGGACAGAGAAGGCCATTTATTAATAATTGAGGGATATGTTAATCAGGAAGAAATCACACTCCTAAATATATATGCACCGAAAGTGTGCTAACAGAATACTTAAAACAACTGCTGATAGACTTCAAAGAAGACATTGACATTAACAAAATTGTAGTTGGAGGCTTCTACTCTGCTCTATCAACTCTTGATAGAATGAGGAGACTGAAACTCACCAGTGAAATACTGCCCCTGAAGGAAGAAATGGAAGAAAGAGAGCTGGTGGATATATACAGGGCTTTTCATCCCAAAAAGGGCCAAACATACATTCTTTTCTAGTGCACATGGAATATTCTCCAAGATAGATCACGTGCTGAGCCACAAAACATCACTTGATCACTTGATCACTTGATATCCCGTTATTCATCAATTTGCTGGGGCGGGCGCCAGTAATATTTCCATTTGACTCTATCACGTGCCAGTGTAGCCCAATGGCATCTGATTGTTTCAGGAATACTAAGAGCCTCGAACCGTTCATTCAGGGTTTTGATAAGGAAGTCTGACCAACTTGTAGATGGGTGGCCATGCGATCTTTTGACATCCTGTGGGATCCAATCGGTAACGGCTCTAGTCCACCAGTCATCTCCAAATCACAATATATGACCAGCCTGTCTATTATTTGATGCCCTGGTAAACGTCCTTGATTTTGGAACAGTGTCAGAGGTCGGAACCTCGGATTGGTTCTCTCACTTAAATGAGGAGGGATATTCCAAGCATGGCTCTTCGATTCCTCTTTGTGAGACCCGAATAGCATTCTCATCCTGCTTTTGAAGGGCCCAGGTCTCTGAGGTGTATGTTAATGGAGAATGGTGGAGTCAAAGAGATGTGCCCAGAGCGAAGTTCTTTGTCCTTTCGGTTTCTTTCTTCGATGTTTTTTGAAGTGATCATCGACGCCAAAAGAGAGGTTCGGCAGGATGATACCATTCACCAAAACTCTTCAGCGGCACCTTCGAGAACATCATGCAACAATTAGAATGGGAAGGAATGGGAATGAAGATAGATGGTCGGCAACTACACCACCTCTGCTTCGCTGATGACATAACACCAAACATTAGCCAAGCGGCACAAATGCTGGCTGACTTTGACCGAGTATGTAGAAAGGTAGGTCTACAGCTAAATCTCAACAAAACTGTGTTCATGAAAAATGAACTAGTTCCAGAGGCCCCATTCACTTTCAATGGAACAAACATCTCTGAATGTAGCAGCTATGTGTACCTAGGTCGAGAAGTCAACATGATGAACGACCTAAAAACCTGAGCTGTGCAGGAGGAAGAGAGCAGCATGGAATGCCTTCAAAAGCATCAAAGAAATAGCTAAAAAAGACAAAGAACCTCTGGCTCCGGGCACATCTCTTCAACTCCACTGTTCACCCTGCATTAACATACGCCTCAGAGACCTGGGCCCTACGAAAGCAGGATGAGAATGCTATTCGGTCTCCCAGAGTGGAATCAAAAAAAGCTATGCTTGGAATATCACGCCTCACTCAAGTGAGAGAAGGAATCGGGAGCTCCGACCTCCGTCACTGTTCTAGAGTCAGGGATGCTGTCTCATTTGCCAAGGCATCGAAAATCAGATGGGCTGGACATGTAATGCGATTTGGAGATGACTGCTGGAATAGAGCCGTTACCGACTGGATCCCATGGGATGTCAAAAGATCACGTGGCTGCCCACCTACAAGATGGTCAGACTTCTTCAAGACCCTGAACAAACGGTTTGAGGCTCTTCATATTCCTGAAGCAACCAGATGCCACTGGCACGTGACAGGGTCAAATGGAAATGTTACTGGCACCCAGTCGAGCAAATCTATGTCAAGTGATCAAATGAACCACCATTAGGTCATATATAAAATTTCAATAGATTCCAAAAATAGAACAGGCCTCTTTAACCTTAGAATAAAACTGTCTGATTATAGGAAGTGTCCTTAAACTCCTGAATTTAATACTTTTTCTCCAAAGTAATCTTGAATCAAAGAAAACTAAACTTAAGTTATAGAATTTATGGGAAGTATGTCACTTGTCACTTGTCTTCCCGTTGTTCATTGATTTGCTCCAGTGGGCACCCAGTAATGTCCCCATTCATTGGGAATGAGGTCCATTTTTGTTACTGGTTAGGGCATATTGAATACATCACAGGTAGCTTGCCAGGCTCTGCCATGGCTCTGGGTTCATCCTAGTCTTTTTCTTTATCAGATCATCAACCACCTAGGGCCCACAGGGCAGAGCCCTGGGGTTGTAGGCAAGCCTGTCTCTTGTCTGCCGCCTGCTGACACAGTCAGTAGGTGAGAAAAAACTAGTCATCTGACTTTATAAGAATCACCTAAAAGTTTTCAGAGAATATAATTTATATAACCTTAGCCAAATATTCAACTTGTAAAATAATTATGTATCAAAATGTAAAAATAATGAAGATAAAAAATATAAAATAAAAAACTAAGAAAAATCATTGAATCAAACACTAAAAAGTGTGTCTTCGGAGAGAGGGAAATTGTCAGGACTGTATAGTAAAACTATTTTGGATTTGGGTATTTTTCTTTCTTTCTCCTTTTTTCTCTCCACTCTTGGCTGTGCTCAGAATCTACTCCTAACTCAGTACTCAGGAGTCTTTTCTAGTGCTAGGTACTGCCAGGAATCCAGCCTCAATTTGCAGCATACCAGGTATATATTCCAATACTATGAGCTATCTCCCCAGCACCATATTTTGGTTTTGTTTTTAAAAAATACACAAATACAAAAAGACAAAATGACATACACAGAAAATTGAAAGGTTCTGGAGTGTTTATGCTGAATTCCATAAAAATAACCTGAGAAATCTAGATTTAAAAAAGATAATTTTCCATGTAAATAGAATTGACTAAA
>JAJIBD010015446.1:0-44890 GCA_021461705.1 Cryptotis parvus | reverse complement strand
GGTCTCATCTCAAGATGAACGGTTTGAGAGCCACGATACTAACTTGGACACATTAACTCCTTTCCCCTTAGCAGCCTGACTCAGAAACCCTGAGTCCTGGTTGACAGACAAAAGGCTGTTTTGCTATTTGGCCATTAATGAACTGAAATTTTCCCATGTTGCTCCCCCAGATTCTCTCAAGATCGCAATTTACCTTCAGGTAGGAAGTAACAGCAGAACTATCCACTTAAGGTTGACATGGGATCCCTTTACATTTTCAGTTTGGTTTGGACTTTGGTTTTTGGTCCACACCCAGCTGTGCTTAGGGCTTCCTCCCGGCTCTGCGTTCAGGGATCACTCCAGGCCAGGCTCAGGGAATCACTTGGGAAGCCAGGATAGAACCTGGGTCAACTGTGTGCAAGGCAAATGTCTTCCCGCTATACTATCACTCTATCCTACCTTTACACTTTCCCCTTTAAATAAAAAATGTATTTATCTTTGTGAGCTTCCAATTGGTATTCGGGGAACCTGCAGCCATGCCTGGACAAACTCAGTCAACCGAGCCAGCAGGTCAGGGCAAGGGCTGAAGGATGCAGTCCAGTTCCTGTATGCAGTTAAAGGGGACCACTAGGGCCACCCCAGTGTTGCGGGGTGGGGGGCAGCCTCACCTCACAATAATCAGGAGATCCTAGGATCTTTGGAATCAAAGCCAAGTCAGGCATGCATAAGGCATGTGCCCAAAGTTCTTTAGAGTCTGGACATTCCTTCTAAATTGTTTTACTGTGATTCAGTGCAAAAATTACACTAATTCATATTGTCCATTCAGTATTAGGCATTTTGGGGAACACAGAAGTCTCTCTCCCTACTGCCTCATTATTAGTCTTTTGCAAAGACAAATTACTTGAACAAAGGATTGTAAACAAACATGTGCTGTCTCTGTGAGTGCCTGAAGGGTAAGCACAGAAGCTTGTCCCCTTGACCTCTCCCATCCATCACAAAGGCTGAGCTCATCCTGCACAGGCCTGGGAGTGGGGTCGTACTTGGGGATTCTCCATCCCTGGAGGCGGAAAAAAGCACATCCTAAAGGGAAAGCATATGTTCCTGAGTGAACCCACCTCATTTTCTGCTCAGGATGCTGCTTCATTTCCTAAGATCGGAGCTACCCTCTGGCCTGTGGGCTTGTTTGTTGTTTATTTATTTATATTGTATAACTGTGCATTAGACCATTATAAAGCTGTTCATGATTGGGTTTCAGTCATACAGTGTTCCAACACCCTTTCCCTCCACCAGTGCACATTTTCCAACAAAAACGTCCATCTATCTATCCATCCACCCACCCACCCACCATCCATCCATCCATCCATCCATCCATCCATCCATCCATCCATCCATCCATCCATCCATCCATCCATCCATCCATCCATCCATCCATCCATCCATCTATCTCTCTTCCCTTTTTGTGGCTTCTGGTTTGCAATACATACACTGAAAAGTTATCATGTATATCCCTTGACCTACTTTTAATACTCAGATACTCAGTTTTAGTCTAATGTTACTATTTCCTGCTATTGTCAAACTGGTCCCTTCTCTGCCGTTCCTACCCCTCTGCCCCCCACATACATGTGGTAGTTTCCAACCATTAACATGTCCTCCTGGCCCCCATTTTCCTTGACATTGGATATTAGTCTCATACTATTTTTCTTTAATATGCACCAATGAATGCAGTCATTCTATACGTGTTGACCTGTGCTGTTTGAAATTTGTATAGTTCCTCCTTCCTTGATGTGCAAACACAGTGGCTGTTCCATACATGGTCTGCAACATGTCAGCATTGCTGAAGCTGAAGGTAGTGGGATGAGGGTTCCACATAACTGTGCCGTTGCTCTGCTCCAAATATCCATGAGGACTCTCCTTTCTCCTAACCACCCTGCAGGCGAGTGCTCATTCTCTCCAACTGTACAGGTGTGTACACTGGGGCTTAGAGGCATTAGTTAGCTGTCCTGCTATCACATAAATGAAAATTAGTGAGGACAAAATTTTTATTTAAGACACCTGCACATTTGGTACTGCGCTAAGAAACAAGCTCTAGTCAGTGCTCCCGAACTAATGACTGAACTCAGCAAAATACACGAGGAAGACAAAGCCAGTCCCCCAGGCACGAGCAAAGGGGGCAAATTCTGGTGGGGCTTCCCATGCTGAGTGGCGAGCATTGTTTCCATTTACACGTTTTTCAAACTCACCTGGTGCAACCAGTGTGTCCCAGAGGGGCAGGGGATGCGCTGGGGGAGGTGGATCCCCAAAGAGAAAGTTCTGGAGAGTAGACCCCCCAACTTTGTTCTTCCCACATCTCTGTAGACCTCCAAATCGCATGATCATGGCGCAAACGCAAAGCAGGATGCTAGGTTGGAGCTGAGATAGGAGACGCTGAGAGGAGTTTGTTGTGTTCTGAGTCCAGCGAAGATAATTGCCTGCTTAATGGAGAAAAGGAACAATTAAAGGACAGAATGTGAGAATGTGTGGTGTGTGTGTGTGTGTGTGTGGTGTTTTTTTTTAAAAGAAAACAATACTCATCCAGGCAAAGTAATAAAATCCATAACCAGAGTCTCCAGAATTGAACTTTAGCAATATCCAGACTGAAATTCAAAAGTACCCAAGTACTAACTATATGGAACAAATGAGTCAGAGAAAACTGAGGGGGTGAAAAAACCCTGAGTTGAACTCTGGAGCCGGGATAAGCAGGTAGAGAGCAGCCTCCATCCTAAACATCCCTGAAGCCCTCTAAGAGATGCTGACAGTTAATCACGGCAGGAAGTTTCAGCAGATAAGAAGAAACAAAAACACATTTTAAGACTTTAAAAAAGAACACTCGAGATTTTAGAAAATCTGCTTGAATTTAACAGCAGGATGAAGGTAATAAAGGGAAAAAGGGGAAACAAAGATAGACCCGGTGGGGCAGGGAAGCTGGCCCCCAGGACTGGCGCACAGGCCTTTCACTAGAGAGCGCAGATTCCATTTGCACCACTGTGCAGTGCCCTGGGCACAGTCAAGCCAAGGGTCACAGAGTCAAGCCAAGGGTCACTCAGAGTGGCCCCCAGGATCCCTCCACACTGCTTGGGAGTCCCCTGGAAGAAAACAAATCAATAGAAGTTACCTAGCGTAAAGAAAACTTTTATTTAAGGTTGAAAAAAAATAAGAACAACCTCAGGGATCTGTTGGATAATATTGGTCTAACTGTAATTGAAATTCTAGCAATAGGGAAAGAAAATAGGACAAGAAAAAAAGGTATCTGAAGAAATAATGAGTGGAAGTGTTCCCAGTTTGATGGAACTATGTCTATAGATTCAAATATTTGTCAAGCACCAAGGAAACTAAAGCACATTTCAGACAGACAAGTGAATGCCCAATATGTTTTGCAGAGCTAGCAAGAAAAGAGCAACTTATATCCAGAGAGTAACAGCCCAACATCTAGCTCACTTCTCATCAGAAATTATAAAAGGTTAGAAAATAGGAAGACAGAATTTTTTTAGGGCTAAAAGGAAATCTGTTAGCCTCAACTTCTGTAACTGACAAAAAAAAATCCTTCCAGAATGAAGACAAGGCCAGAGATAAAACAGCACGCAGAGTTTTTGCTTTGCATGCAGCTAACCCTGTTCGATCGCAGTATCCTATACGATCCCTGAAGCCCTAGCAATAGTGATCCCTGAGTCCTGCGGAGCCAGGAGTAAGCCCTGAGTACTACTGGGCGTGATCCAAATGAGAGAGAAAGAGAGTTTAAAAATTGGATAAAACAAAGAAGAGAGAGAGAGAGAGAAAAACTTTGCATTTGGATGACTCAGGTTAGATGGCTAGATACCCTGGCATTGCATATGGTACCCACCAGAGGTGATCCCTGAGCACAGACATGGCCCAGGAGTAAGCCCCGAGTACTGCTGGCTACGGCCCCAAAGTCATAGAAAAGAAAACAAAGAGAAATCAGTAACAGCAGCCCTACTCAGAAACATGCTGAAGGCAGCTTTGGGCACAGAAGGGAACGATATGGGAGGGAACTCTGATGGCCAGGAGAGTCCACAGAAAGAGAAGCCAGCTGGCATCAGGCTCTGGTTCTTCTCTGATGGCTCAAACCTTCCACTAACCTCTAAAGGTAGAGAGGTTATGAGTGTATATGTTTCCTATCAGCTCCCATCAGTTGAAATGGAAGACTTTATAGTAAGAGGGACAGACACAGAATGACTGCACTCATTTGCGGGATGTAAAAAAACATAACATGAGACTAGTACCCAAAGACAGTAGAAACAAGGGCCAGGAGGATTGGTCCATGGTTGGAAACCTGATTCAATTTCTTGGGGAAAAGATAGTTGGGACAGAGAAGGGACCACTATGGCAAGTTGGAAATGATCGCTCTGGATAAGAACTGCAGGCTGAAAGCAGGTAAAGGAACAAACATGATAATCTCTCAAACCATAATGCCCAAAGGGAGAGAGAGAGGGAGAAAGAAGGAAAGTGCCTGTCATAGTGACAGGCTGGGGTGGGGAGGCAGGGGGTGACAGGAGGGAAAAGGGGGACATTGGTGGTGGGAAATGTACACTGGTGGATGGCGGATGTTGGAACATTGACTGAAGCCTGATCATGAACAGCCCTGTAACTATCTCACTGTGATTCAATTAAAAACTAAATAAATTATAAAATAAAATTTCAATTAAAAAATTAAAATAAAGTGGGGAAAAGATTTTGTTTTGTTTTTGGCTACACCTGGTGATGCTCTGGGCTTACTCTTGACTCTGTACTCAGGAATCACTCCTGGTGGTGCTCAAGAGACCATATGGGGTGCTGAGGGTTGAACCCAGGTCTACCTCATGCAAGGCAGGTACCCTACCTACTGTACTATTGCTCCAAACTGTAATATATATGTTTTTAAAATTCAAGTTCCTGGACTAAATCTTCCAAGAAATATTCAAGGAAAACTACCAGCCATTGCTAGAAGATAAAAGAAGAGCAGTTTCTGCTTACAGAGTCAGTTTACTCCCCAGCCCTGTAAGTACTGCTTGTGCAGGGCTTGGATTAGGATGTCCAGTCCCGATTTATAGCCGGGTGTGTGAGGTCAGGGTCGCTGGCTTTGGTTGGCTCTGGAGTCTACGCTGAGCACCCGTCCCCAGAGACAGCCCTGAACCTTTCCCTCGCTATATCCGTAATCTAAATTTCTGCCCCTGGAACAGTCATAACTAGGACACCAGTTGTCCCACATGGTGACTCCAGTTCAGTTCCTTTTGCTAAGCGGGGCTGGATGCACAGAGTTAGGGGCAAGGCAGCTAAGACGTGACTTTCAGACAGAGAAAAAAAGTGGCAAATCTTCTTGACTGTTCAGCAGACAAGTGCTCAGGTTTAGCCCTAGGTGGGGAAGTCTCCCTGTGGGGGGGATGACTGGCAGGAGATGAAGAAAGAGGAGCTGGAGCAGCTGGAGGGAGGTGGGCAGCGACGCGAGGATAGGCAGGTGCTCTGGGCCAGGTGGGTGTCAGCAGGCTGCGTCTGTGTCTCCTCACTGCTGATATCGTAGCCCCAGTGGTGTTGCCAGGAGTCTGACAGTAACTGCAGTGGGTGGGGTGGGGTCTTTTCAATTAGGGCACGCCTCCTTCTGGCCCTCAAAGTTCCCAGAAACACCATTTCAGTGCTGGGCAGGAGCAGGGGCTGGGGGGGAGGGCAGCACAGAGGCTTGGTGCAGCTGACCCAGGATTCTCAGGGGGCAGCATCCTGTGTCACTGCTTTAGTCAGCGTGGCCCACTCTGTGTCCTGTATGCATCACCTGCCTGTCCAGCTGCCTCTGGCAGCTGAAGCTTTGGAGATAACCCTGAAACATGCTTCACCCACCAGAAGGTGGGACTAAGTGTTTGGGGACAAGGATAGTAGAAATGGGGAGAGAAGGATTGGCCACAGGTTAAGGGATCTCTATAAGAGGGCTATGACAGTGATAGCTGGAAATGGCTCTGGACAAGAACTGAGTGATGAGAAGAGGTAAAGGGAGAGAGGGGGAGAGAGAGAGAAAAGAAAAAGAAGGAGGAGGAGGAAGAGGAAGAGGAAGAGGAGGAGGAGGAAGAGGAAGAGGAAGAGGAGGAGGAGGAGGAAGAGGAAGAAGAAGAAGAGGTAAAGGGAGAGAGGGGGAGAGAGAGAAAAGAAAAGAAGGAGGGAGGAGGAGGAGGAAGAGGAAGAGGAAGAGGAGGAGG
This sequence comes from Cryptotis parvus, assembly GCA_021461705.1. Lineage (NCBI taxonomy): Eukaryota > Metazoa > Chordata > Mammalia > Eulipotyphla > Soricidae > Cryptotis > Cryptotis parvus. The sequence continues at coordinate 38,696 of JAJIBD010015446.1, read as the reverse complement.
AGGAATAGGAAGAGGAAGAGGAAGAGGAGGAGAGAAGAAGAAAGTGTCTTAGATGCAGACGGGTGGTGGTGGGAAGGGATGGGGGAGGGAAACTGGGGACACTGGTGGTGGGAAATGTACACTGGTGAAGGTACCAGTGTTAGAACATTGTATTACTAAAACCCAACCCAATAATATCTCAAGATGAGAAAGGAAGGAAGGAAGGAAGGAAGGAAGGAAGGAAGGAAGGAAGGAAGGAAGGAAGGAAGGAAGGAAGGAAGGAAGGAAGGAAGGAAGGAAGGAAGGAAGGAAGGAACGAAGGAAGGAACGAATGAACGAAGGAAGGAAGGAACGAAGGAACGAAGGAAGGAACGAAGTAAGGGAGGGAAGGAAGGAAGGGGAGTTGGAGGGAATTATTGCCCTCTCAGGGGCATCCCTCCAATAGCAGATCTGAGGGTGTGGAAATACCCCAACTTGCCATGACTGCCACCTCTGCGACTAAAGGGAGGTGACACTGAGGTGTGTTTTCCACTGGCCTCTGGGCCCCTGGTCCTGGATATGCCCATGCAGAGCTCACTGACCTATGCCCTGGAGCCTGGGCCACCTTCCTGGTGCTTCCTCATGCCTCCCCGGACACATTCCCTAAGCTCTGCCCAAGCCCCCTTTAGGAGGCTTCCACATTGCCTATGGCATTGTCTGCTCAGAGGAGGTGAGGGAGTTTTGAGGGGGTGGCCTGTATGGGGCGAAGAGGGAGGAGGGTCTGGCTCTGTGCCTGAGGGTATGGGAGACTAGTGTGAGCCTTGTCCAGAAGGATACTGGGAGGGAGAGGTGGGATGGGAGAGAGGGAGGAAACTTGCCGAGCTGAGAGGTGAGTCTGGGACCTGCCAGTGCACCTCAGAACCCAAGTCCCCAAGGCCATACTGGTCCCCTCTCTTGGTTCCCAGCTTTGCAGGGGTGGAATCAGAAACACCTTCAGGGATTTGATCTGGGTTACTTGTTTCTTGTTTTTCCTCTTCCTCCTTGAATTTCCTTAGAGGAGTCAGACTCTGGGGGTGCCACGTGGCTCTGGGGTAAATACCCTGTCAAGCAGCGCCCACATCAGTGTGTTCAGTGCTGGCCCTTTCGTGGGTTCTTTCCCCTAGTGCAACCGTAATGGCCCCTCAAGTGGAACTAGAGTAAGAACGAGTGTCTCCACTGATCCCCCGTTTCTGAGATGTGGGCCACCATGCCCACGTGCCCCAGATGGGAGCAGCTGGTGCTTCAGGAAGGCCAGAGCTGGTGGCGGCTCTGAGTGGGGAAGTGGGCAGTGGGCAGTGCTGATCTGAGGCAGAGATGTATATCAAGATGCAGAGACCTGAGGGTCCTGCTTTGTGGGAGAGGGTCTAGTCTCCCCCCTGGGCCACTAGTGCTGTGAGGAGGGGTCCGAACTCTGGGCCTCATGCTGGCGATTCACCATTGAGTGCCCCCAGGCTCCTGCCTCACGTTTAGACACACACGATGGTGCCCCATGACAGCAGGGAGCCACAACCCCATAGCAGAGAGCAGAAAGTGATCCTTGAGCAGAGAGCCAGGAGTGATGCCTTTAGCACAGAGCCAGGAGTGATCCCTGAGCATAGAGTCAGGACTAATACCCTGAGCAGAGCCTGGGTGAGCCATGAGCATAGAGCCAGGAGTGATCCCCTGAGCATGGAGCCAGGAGTGATCCCCTGAGCACAGAGCCAGGATCAATCCCTGAGCATAGAACCAGGAGTGATCCCTGAGCACAGAGCCAGGAGTGTAGGTGCCCACCCTTCACCTCCAGCCCCACAGCAGGGCACATTTCCAGCAACCTGAGCTTTAACCAGTGGGGACTGGAGCTACTTTGCAGGGCTTCTCTAGTTTAGGGATTAGAGGTACAATATATGGGGAGACACCCTTCCCATCCCCCAACCCTGCCAGAGATATAGAATAATATCTACAGACCAGGATTGCCATTACCATCACCATCCCCCCAACTCCCCAGTACCCTCCATCACCATCACTGTCACCCAACTCCCCAGTACCCTCCATCACCATCACTATTACCAAACTCACCTGTACCCTCCATCACCATCACTGTCACTCAACATACTGGCACCCTCCCTCATCTTTGCTGTCACCCAACTCACCAGACCTTCATCACCATCACTATCACCACTCACTCACCCTCCTCACCTTACGCACCCCTCCCAGACACTCCATCACCTTCCTGTCACCAACCCCAGCACTCCATCACCTTCACTGTCCCCAACTCACCTGTACCCTCCATCACCATCACTGTCTCCCAACCCCTTCATTACCATCACTGTCACCCAACTCTCTAAGCTGGACTCCTTTCTCCTTGGGAGGAAATTACAATGCTTTTCTCCTTCTCTCACTAGAGATGTGTTCTGCAGAGACCACATGCTGCCTTGGGGAGGCCAGGCTGAGGGCTTAGAATGCCCATCACATGCTCTCTGGATCACCTGGGCCCAGGAGCTCAGGTATATTGTTTCTCTCTTCAAACAGCACCTCCTCACCTTACAGAGACATCTGTGTGGGGGAGAAATGAACCCCAGAGAGAAGGAAAAGACTTTCATCTCTTTCTGGAGGTCCCACTTTCAACTTTCTATGCAGCGAGCCTGTTGCTCCTGCCTCACATTCAGACACATACGATGGCCCCATGACAGCAGGGAGCCACAACCCCATAGCAGAGAGCAGGAAAGTGGGGTCACATGGTTAATGGTAAAGACCATGCAACTGAATTTCACAGTGGGTGACAGGCTACAACCCCTCCACCAGTAAGGAGAACTGAGAATTGAGCACTCAGCCCATCAGGAGGACTGATCAGCCTCTGCCCAGCCTGGTCAGGGGAAGCCACTGAGGACTCATGGAGAACAGAGAAAATGACCTTCATGGGCAAACGCTGCCGTCTCCTTACTAGCACAGCATGTGGCTATGGTTAAGACAAAAGGGCAGGCATGGCCAGGCACAGATGGCCACAGGCACCTCTCCCAGGTGTGTAGCACACACAGGCTCTGCAGGGACCAGCACATCCCACCCCATGGGCATCCCAGAGTCCTACGAATGAGGAGACACAGCAAAAAACGCAGGTGTGGGAATGTGACTGAGCAGAACCACTGCCTGTGCTGGCCAAGGGGACATCTCCCATCATCCCACACCCATATACACATACTACAGTACATATGTGACACACCACATGCACCACAGCAGACCCACACACACCACAGCACATATGTGACATACCACATGCACCACAACAGACCCACACACGCCACAGCACATATGGGACATACTACATGCACCACAGCAGACCCACTCACGCCACAGCACATATGGGACATACCACATGCACCACAGCAGACCCACTCACGCCACAGCACATATGTGACATACCACATGCACCACAACAGACCCACTCACACCACAGCACATACGTGACACACCACATACACCAGAGCAGACCCCCACACACGACAGCACACACATGATACACCACACACCACAGCAGACCTATACATGCCACAGCACATATGTGACACACCACATGCAGCAGACTCACACCACACCTATGCCTGTGCCACCACTCACATGCCATATGCTGTACCATACATCTACACCACACCCCACACCACATGCACACCCCACACCACCACATACACCATACACACAATACACACCATGTACATGGCTACATAGGCATATGTGATATATTACACATATCATACAGCACAACACATACATATGTCACATACCACCGATACATATGTCACATACCACACACAGCACACTCATACATATGTCATATACCACACATACACAGCACACACATACATATGTCACATACCACACACACACATCATACATATGTCACATACCACATATACACAGCACTCACATACATATGTCACATACCACACACAGCACACTCATACATATGTCACATACCACACATGCACAGCACACACATGTGTCACATACCACACATACACAGCACACTCATACATATGTCACATACCACACATGCACAGCACACACATGTGTCACATACCACACATACACAGCACAAAAATAAATATGTCACATACCACACGCAGCACTGTATCACTTGTATCACCTGTCTTTCTGTTGTTCATCGAGTTGCTCGAGCGGGCACCAGAAACATCTCCATACGTGCTGTTGCAAGCAAGTATACCCCAGGGGCATCTGCTTGCTCCAAGAACAGGAAAAGCCTCAAACCATACTTTCAGGTCATGGGAATAAGGTGGATAATTGTTACTGGTTTTTTAGCATATCAAATAAAACACGGGTAGCTTGCCAGGCTCTGCCGTGTAGGTGGTATACTGTCAGCAGAAGGCTCTCATCTCGAGCATTTACTGGTGAAACTCAATGGGGAAAGATCAGGTTTTCTCTTGGGTGGAGCTCTGAGGAGCTGTGGAGTCTGGATGTTGAGAATGACTGACCTCATGGTGTGGGGGTTGCTCTGGATTCCTGCTAGGGTCACTAGGATGATGGAGCACAGCTAGAACCTGCCTAGAACTGTATACAGTGTATAAATGTGAAAGATACTGGGAAGGACCTGATCCTAACATCTAGTACTATTTAAGATTGTTGTGCGGCCGCTATGTGGCTGCGCGCCCATGGAGCTGTGGGTCTGGCATGTCTCTCTTCTGGGGTAGCTGGTGTGGGGGTGGAGGAAAGGGTGGAGGAGAACACACATACATATGTCACACCCAGCACACACACATATGTCACATACCACACATATATGTCACATACCACACACACAATACACTATACATATATCACATATAACACACAGGACACACATAGATATATATATAGAGATTGAGATATCACATATCCCATACACACATACATATCTTACACACCCACACGTCCACAGCACACATACACCACATAAACTCAGAACAGGAGAGTCTTGTGGCCCAGTCAGACATGCCCACATGGGCACTGAGCCCAATTGACACTGTCCCGTGTCTCCGTGACCTCATACTGCCTATGTCTGGACTGGGAGACCCTCCTCCCCACATGGGCATCAGTTCAAGGCAGGAACCCTGGCTGTCATCAGTCCCCATGAGCAGTGGGCATCTGTGCTGGCCTGTGCAGAGGCCTCTCCCTTGACGACGGGCCTTAGGGCCTGCTCTCCGGGGTGGACAGCACAGCGTTAGGACCCTGCTCCTGTGAGGGCAGGGCCACAGGGGCTGCTCTCCGGGACAGACAGTGCAGTGTTAGGACCTTGCTTTTGCTGAGCACTGCTGGGAGGGCACAGGACCGAGCTCGTCACATTCAGAATCGTATGAGATCCTTAAAGGGTCTGTGAGGTGTGTGATCACCACCTCCATGTCACTGATTGCCTGAGGGACAGAGGGTCCTCGCCCCTGACCCAGTCAAAGCCAAACGTGGTGTGACCCACAAGCCACGCTTGCACTCAGAGCCCCACTTGGCTGCAGGCTGTCACACTGCACCCCAAAACGCTGCCTGGACACTTGTTGTCCCACAGTGTCACCGACTCCTGCTCAGAGCCCGCAGGGTCAGTGTGGGATTAGTGGGGGCTGTCCTTGGTGGGGGTCAAGCCATTGCCCCTCTCTGAACCACTGTTTCTCATCAGTAGTGAGAAGCTGCCCTTGGGTGACCGGAAGGATCAGTGGCTAATGCTTATGGCAGTACTAGAACAACACCAGATTTGTTCAATAAATGGGCGCTGTGGCCACTTAAGGTCGTTCCAACTGGAACATTCCAGACTGTCTGACCCCAGTTTTTTCTCCAAGGGATCCCGTATTGGGATTCCCAATAGCCCCCCTCTCTTTCTCTCTCCCTCCTCTCCTTCCTCTCTCTTTTCCTCCCTCACTCTCCCCTCCTGTCTCTCCCTCTCTTCCTCCCTATCTCCCTCATCTCTCTCCCCCCTCTCTTCCTCTCTCTCCTCTCCCTTCCTCTTTCTCTCCTCGCCTCACTTTCCCTCCCTCTCTCTGACTCTTCCTTCCTCTCTCCCTCTCTCTCTTCCTCTCTCTCTTTCTTTCTCTTCTTCTCCCTCCCTCTCTCTCCTCACTACCTCTCTCTTCCTGTATCTCTCCCTCCCTCCCCTCTCTCTCTGTATCTCTCCCCCCCTCCCTCCCTCCATCTCTCTCTCTCATTTATTCGCCTCATTCCTCTGCCGTCCCTGTCCTCCTCCTTCCTCCCTGGACACCATTGAACCTCTGGAATTCATTGTGATGCTCAGAGCCTGGGATCCCAGAATGTGACAGATTGAGGGGGTGCAGGCGGAGGTGGAGAATGGGGAGCTTGTGTAATAGGACATAAATAAATTTGCACATGCCTCATTTTTTTAAAATTCTCATTGCAAATTTTTGCCCATCATGAGGCAGTTTGCTTTGTCTTCTCTCGAGCTGACGGGGGAGGAGTTCTTACTCAGCCTCCCTATGTCTGCCTCAGCAGGAGCTGGGCGACTGTGTCCTCTGCGTATCTTGGCCTGGGCACCGTTTACACAGGTGCTCGCACATGGCACATGTCTGGGACCACCTCAGAGTCCAGGCCGCTGAAGGACAATAAGCTCTGAAATGTCTGGGTTGCTTTATTCTATTTGTTTGTTTGGGGGCTGGTTTTATCTTGGAGGTGGGGATTAGAATGGTAGAGGCAGGAGAGGGAGCTATTACCAGCACAGACAACAAACAGGGGTGCAGCCATAAACAAGGCATTGCGTTATGTGCCCAGAAAGTAAAGGGAATTTTTATTTATAAGTGATACCCCACCTACTTCCAAAGTGAATCGGAAGGTGACTCACACTGGAAACCACATAGGCAGCAAGAGGAATAAAGCAGAGCATCAAATCCATGGAAATGCAGACAAGAATCCCCTCTGCGGTGGTCATGCCGCACCCTGAGCACGGCCTCTACCCAGCAGCCTTTCTCAGATAAGACCAGAAGCCCAAGACAGGTGCTGGTGCAAACAGGCCAGGCACACTCCTGGGCCCACAGCACCTTTAGGAACCCATGAAGATATTGTGGGTTTTTCTTTTTCGAGAGGGGGGCAGTTTGGGGTCCCACTCGGCGCCCTCAGGACTTGCTCCAGCCCTGTGCTCATCTCCCGAGTCTGATGATGCTCGGGAGACCATATGTGATGCCAGGGATCGAAGCTAGGTCTGTCACATGCAAAGCAAGTGTCTGACCTGCTGTATTCCTTTCTGGTCCCAAACCATAAAACTATTTTAATAGTCAATTGGAAGTTGGAAGAAATAATTTTCAACCTAAAAATTAGATCTATGAAAAAGTTTTGATATGTAATACTAGTATTTCTTTCTGCACACCAACCCAAAGTAAAATGTGTTTTATTTCATTGTTGTTGTTGTTGTTGTTGTTGTTTGTTTGGGGCACACGTGATGGTGCTCAGGGCTTACTCATGGCTCTACACTCAGGGGCCACTCCTGGCGGGATCTGGGGATCATATTGGGTGCTGGGGATCGAATTCAGATCAGCCTCCTGCAAGGCAAATGCCCTTCCTGCTGTACTATCACTCCAGCCCTAAATTAATATTTTAAAAAGGAAAATAAGGAAAGGGTAGATGCTAGTTCTGAACTCAGGGCCGCTTTCCAGACAAGGCCTCCCTCTCCCGCTGAGTGAAGGCTGTGAAGGCAGGGTGCCCCCTGCAGGAAGCCAGGGCACCTGCGTTACAGACTGTCCCAGATTTTCCAAATAGCGATTGGTAATACTGTGATTACTCCACATCTGATATCATCTATTCTTATGCATTTTCCCAAAAGAGATGCTGGATCCGTTGAATGTAAGAGCTACGAAGTTTCCATGACTGACCCAGAAAAGCAGTGTGGCTGCGACCTTACAGATATTTGATTAAAAGTCCACTGAGGGGCCAGAGAGATGGCTCAGTGGGCTGGAGAGCATGCCTGGTGTGCAGGGAGGCCTAGGTGTGGGTCTCAGCACAGTGCAGACCCCCAAGCCCTTTAGGGAGCAACTCCTGAGCACCGAGCCACAGGGGCAGCCCTGAGCACTTCCAGATGTGGCTCAATTTTTTTTAAATGAGTCCAGTGGAAAAATAAACCCCAGATAAAAAGATAGGTGATTGGCTGAACCCTTGCAGAGATATAAAGGCTTCACAGTGGCAGGTCTTAAACAAATAGGGGTTGTTATCTTCAGAACTAGCAAAGAGATGTTTAAAGGCAAACATGGTATCACAGAGCCTAAAGCCCATGCAGTGAATTAGTGAGTGAGGCATTGCTTGCTACAGATCTTTAATTACTACTTTTTTTAATTGAGACACTCATGGTTTATGACATCAGACAGGGTTATACACCCTTGGTTTTTGACATCACTTGATCACTTCACTTGAATCCCGTTATTCATCGATTTGCTCGAGCGGGCGCCAGTAACATTTCCATTGGACCCTATCACGTGCCAATGTAGCCCAATGGCATCTGGTTGATTCAGGAATATGAAGAGCCTCAAACCGTTCCTTCAGGGTCTTTACAAGGAAGTCTGACCATCTTGTAGGTGGGCGGCCACGTGATCTTTTGATATCCCGTGGGATCCAGTCGGTAATGGCTCTAGTCCAGCGGTTGTCTCCAAATCGCATTACATGTCCAGCCCATCTGATTTTCGATGCCTTGGCAAAGGAGACAGCATCCCTGATTCTGGAATAGCGACGGAGGTCAGAACTCCGGATTCCTTCTCTCACTTGAGTGAGGCGTGATATTCCAAGCATAGCTCTTTCGATTCCTCTCTGGGAGACCTGAATAGCATTCTCATCCTGCTTTCGTAGGGCCCAGGTCTCTGAGGCGCACGTTAATGCAGGGAGAACGGGGGAGTCAAAGAGATGTGCCCGGAGCCGGAGGTTCTTTGTCCTTTTAGCTATTTCTTGGATGCCTTTGAAGGCATTCCATGCCGCTCTCTTCCTCCTGCGCAGCTCAGGTTTTAGGTCGTTCATCATGTTGATTTCTCGACCTAGGTACACATAACTGCTGCATTCAGAGATGTTTGTTCCATTGAGAGTGAATGGGGCCTCTGGAACTAGTTCCTGACATCAGACAAGGTTATATGCCCTTGGTTTATGACATCAGACAGGTTTATACACCCTTGGTTTATGACATCAGATAGGGCTATAGGCCCTTGGTTTGTGACATCAGAGAAGGTTATAAGCCCTTGGTTTATGACATCAGACAGGGTTATACACCCTGCTATAGGCAGTATCTCTAATGCTCACTTATGTGCCCAGTCACATTGCCAGAACCTGCTTCTGAGCCTTCTATTCCCTGGTGTGCCTCCAGCATCAGTGCTCACCTTTGTGCCAGGTAAGCCGGGCTCCCAGAGACCTGCCAGACGTTCTTCCGTGGAGCCTCAGACACAGCAACGGCCCAGAAAGGGGAAGTCAGGGCTTGCCGTCCCACCTCTTGGAAGTCAAACGCTCAGGTGACAGAGTTCTGGGGAGCATTTTTCTCCCTGTTCTTTCCTTCTTCTGAGTTGCGTATCTCCTTCTCCTCCTCATTCTTCCCCTCTTTTCCCCTTTTTCCCTTCTTTGGTTGTCTTTGTCTCTCTGTCTCTCCATCCCTGTCCTTCATCTCCTATTTCCCAACCCCTCCCTTGGCAGTCTTTCCCAGTGCCTATTTTTATCACCCCCCCATAATTCAGATGAACCCAGAGGAAAGAAGCAGCAACATTTGAGTGATCTTTTCCTTCCAAGAGACCGACTCCAACTGGTTTGGGGAAGGCTAGATTCCCTCTGGCCCTTCACCCCACGTACTCACCCCCACATTTTAGAGACCCCTTTTGGGTGGCCTAGAATATGCTTCACCAGGCCACCAAGAAAGGCTCCTGGGGCAGGCCCAGGAGCCCTTCCAGAGCTGCAGTAGGGGGTGGCTCCATCTTTACTTCTAAAAGTATCCCTCCTCACCCCTGGGGCCCCTTCCATTTGGCTGGCCTTCGTTTCACCCCAAAGAAGGCCTGCTTTTGCAAGAAGGGGCATTAGAAGATTGTCGTTTGCCAGGAACACAGGGATGTTTTGTCTCAGCCTTGGGTGGATCTGGCCTGATTGATGGCAGAGATAGGGATTAGAGAACAAGGAGGCCAGCAGGGGCGTGCAGAAAGTTAGGAGCAGAGGAACGGCAAGGAGCCAGTCCATCAGTGGAACTCCCTCACTATCCAGTTTTTCTTTTCTTTTCTTTTCTTTTTTTTTCACAGCAACTTATGTTCTTTATTGTATCATGTCCTCAGGAACACCGAGAGGACTGTCATCCTGAAAGTACCAATAACAGGGGCCGGCGCGATGGTCCAGGAAGGTAGGGCATTTGCCTTGCACGCAGCCAACCCGGGTTCGATCTCCGGCATCCCATATGGTCCCCTGAGCACCACCAGGAGTAATTCCTGAGTGCAGATCCAAGAGTAACCCTTGAGCATTGCCAGGTATGACCCCCAAAGCAAAATAATAATGATAATAATAATAGTAATAATAATAATAATAAAGAAAGTACCAATAACAATCCATGAGAACCTAATCCACAGGAACCATATCCAAAATATCTAGTATTAAAAAAAAGATTGTACCACCAAGAGATATACAATTACAAAACTGTTCATGGTTGGGTTTCAGTCAGTGTTCCAGCACCCATCCCTCCACCAGTGCCCATTTCCCACCATGATAAATGTCCCCAGATCCCCCCCAGTCTGCCTCTATGAAAGGCATTCCTTTTTCTTCCTCCTCTTCTTCCTCTTCTTCCTTTTCTTCTTCTTCCTCTTCTTATTCTTCCTCTTCTTCTTTCTCCTCCTCTTCTTCTTCCTCTTCTTCTCTTCTTCTTCTTCATTTCTCATTTCTTCTTTCTTTTTTTCTCTCTCTCTTCTTTTGCACATTCTGACTTGCAATACATTCATTTAGGGATTGTCATGTATAGTCCTTTGCCTACACTCAATGCTGAGTTCTAGTCCAGCATTACCATTTCCAACAAGTATTAGAACACTGGTCCCTTCTCTATCCTACCTAACCTCTGACCCCCACTCACTGTGTAGATTGCAACCATTTGTAAATGGTTCTTATAAGTCCTTGTGGTTCCTGTTCTGCCTGGTCCAGGTTATTAGTCTCATACTAATATCCTGCAAATGAATGCAGTCATTCTATATCTGTCCTTTTCCTTCTGACTAATTTCACTCAGCATGAAATTCTCCATGTCCATTCATTTATAGGTAATTTCATAACTTCATTTTTTTCTAACAGCTACATGGTATTCCATTGTGTAGATGTAGCATCATTTCTTTATCCAGTTGTCTGTTCTTGGACACTCTGGTTATTTCCAGACTCTGGCTATAGTGAATAGTGCTGCTATGATATAGAAGTGCAGATGCTGTTTCTGCTGTGTGTTTTTGGGCTCCAGGGTTTATTTCCAGGAGTGCTATGGCTGGGTCAAATGGGAGCTCAATTTCTGGTTTTTGGAGGAATGTCCATATTGTTTTCCAGAAAGGTTGTACCAGTCAACATTCCCACCAACAATGGATGAGAGTCCCTTTCTCCCCGCATCCACACCAGCACTTGTTGTTCTTGCTCTTTTGGATATGTGCCAGTCTCTGTGGTGTGAGATATCTCACTGCTTTGATTTACATCTCCCTGATGATTAAAGATGAAGAGCATTTTTTCATATGCCTTTGGCCATTTGAATTTCTTCCATGTCAAAGTTTCTGTTCATTTCTTCTCCCCATTTTTTGATGGGTTTGGCTGTTTTTTTTTTCTTGCAAAGTTCTACCAGTGCCTCATATATCTTGACCACCCCGTTTGTCAGAGGAGAAAACTGCGGCCTGAAAGACAGGAAGCAGCTGCTCTGATCCAGCCCTGAGAATTAGACATGGAGAGCAGGTAAGTCTCCTGCTGGCCCATCCCCCTTTGGGCATTGGAGCCTGGAGAGTCTTTTTTTGTTTGTTTGTTTTCTTTGCTTTATTATATCACCACGAGATAGAAAATTACAAAGTGTGCATGACTGGGTTTCAGTCATACAACGTTGCAGCACCCATCCTTCCACCAGTGCACATTTCCCACCACCAACATTCCCAGTTTCCCTCCCCTCCCGCCCCTCTGCCTCTATGGCAGGCACTTTTCCTCTCTCTCTGTCTCTTTCTCTGTCTTTTGTACATTGCGATTTGCAGTACATACTATGCGCATTGGACAGCCTGGGCAGCAAAACAAATGCTTTTGATTTACAAGGAATGCAGAGACATGGTCCAGTTGACCATTCTGGAGACTGCCAACGCCCACACTCAGCAGGGGACGGCGCAGGCAGGACTGAAATGAACACATGATTTATTCACTTTTCATTAAGGGTGATGACACGCAGAGAGTTCGAATCTAAGTGTAGAAATCAAATCCTGGTGGCCCGGGGCCCCTGGTCCCCACATATCCCTGCTCCTAGGGAGCCCTTGTCTGACGATCCAGCAGTGGGCGGTGGGAAGAGCTGTAGCTCCCAGACCCTGTACTGTGGTTCTACCTTGCATGTGGAGCACAGCACCCACTGCCACTTGTCACTGTCTTGCCGTTGCTCATCAATTTAATCGAGCAGGCGCCAGTAATGTCTCCATTCGCTGGGAATGAAGTTCATTATTGTTTCTGTTTTGGGCATATTGAGTACACCACGGGTAGCTTGCCAGGATCTGTCATGGCTCTGTGTTCACCCCAGGGGGCCCAGTCTGAGTAACCCATTACTCCTGAGTAACCCACTGCTCCTGAGTAACCCATTACTCCTGAGTAACCCATTACTCTTAAGTTTTGGGTGAGACAACTGAGCTTTGAGGGGGCAGGTGACCTGGCCAAAGTCACCAGCAGGAGAATCAGGGCTGGGTGTTCTTTTATCTGTTATATTTGTACTGTATTTTAATGTGTTTGTTTTGGAGCCACACCTGGTGGTGTTCAGGCCTTGCTCTTGTCTTGTGCTCAGGGCTCACTTCTGTAGATGTACTATACTGAGATCAAACCAGAGCTGGCCACTTGGAAGATGAGTGCCTTCACTCCCACACAATCTCTCTGGCCCAGGTATTTCATTTTCTTCCCCTTCCTTTGTATTGTTGGTGTTGAGTTTATACTTGGTGTGATTTGCACCTTCCTGCACTCACCAGGGCTTCCGTGAGGTATGCCAAGATTACCTGCCACCAAGGAACCCAATGCAGCCTCTAGGATGGCACTTGGCATTTAAATGTGCCAGGGATAGAACTGAGCCTCCCTCTGCCATAAAGCTGGTCCTGGGTGCCAGAGCCAGATGATGGAGCCCATGCTGCTTTTACTTGGCTTCAGTATTAGTGGGACTGGGCAGTCAGCAATGCGGGCCTAAGGGTGCAGATACCACTTCAAGTGGATTGCTCCATATGGGTGCTGCAAAGACAGAGGCACTGGGGGCCTGGCCAGGGGAACCCTGGTCCAGGACTGCACAGTGCCTGAAACTATAAAGCCTAGGACACAGGTGGCCATGGAAATATGCCCTGAAGGTGACCTGCTCTGCTTCCCAGCTCCTGATGTCAGTGCCAGGTTAACTAGTTGGGCCCCAATCTCATATGCAGAAGAGGTAAAGTGGGGGGCCTTGGAGCCAGGCAAAATTTAATCTGAACCCTAGGTCACCCACTGATTCACTGTCAGGCCTTGAAACAGCACTTCAACCACCCTTGGGTGGTTGTTTCTAGCCCTATGATACTGACAGAGACTTGTCTCTCTCCCATTATCACTCATTATCACTAACGTAGTCTTCTTCTCCTTCTCCTTCTTCTTCTTCTTCTTCTTCTTCTTCTTCTTCTTCTTCTTCTTCTTCTTTTTCTTCCTCTTCTTCTTCTTCTTCTTCTTTCTTCTTCTTCTTCCTCTTCTTCTCTCTTTCTCCTTTTCCTTCTTCTCTTCTTCTCTTCTCCTCTTCATCATTGTCATCATTGTTGTTTTTGTCTTCTTTGTCTTCTCTTTCTCCTCCACCACCTCCTCCTCCTTCTCCTTCCCCCTTCCTCTTCCTCCTTTTCCTCCTCTTTCTCTTTCTCCTTCTTCTCCTCCTTTTTCCCAGACCACACCATTAACCAATGATGATGCTTGAATTTGACCCCAGATCTATGTCACCTCCAACTCATCCCCCAATGCACTGGGTCAGAGTGACAGTACTGCAGGTGGAGCACTTGCTTTGCATACTGTTGACCTGGTTTGACCATCAGCGTGCCATATGGAGCCCTGAATCCTGCCAGGAGTAGGCTATGAACACAGCTAGGTGTGGCCCCAAAACAAAACAAAAGCAAAGAAAACCAGAGTAGACTCAGCAAACATGAGATCCAGTTCCTTCTTTCCCCTCTGAATGTCCATACCTCCTGAATTGGCTTTCGGGTTAGGCTATGGTGGGGTTTGGAGAGTGGGTGGGGAGGCACCTCCTGCTCCTGGATCCCACCTTTCTTGCTCCCCACCCCCACTTTCCTCCCTTATAGGCTTTGGCAAAAGCTGCTTCACTCAGCAGCCTCTTGTGTTGCTGGAAACAAGCCAGTTTGTTTTGGCACTGCAAAGAGGCGTGGTGTAGGCCTCTGGATGTCTCTGTGGGAAGAGACCAGGCAGCGTGCCCAGTTGTCACTCCCATCTGTCTCTGAGTGTCTGTGTCAGTGTCCATCCCAGGCAGCTCTGAGAAGGAAAGGACATTAGTGTGTTCTGTCCACTTGAGCCAGATCAACCCTCCTTAGTTAGGTTCCCAACACCACATATGATACCCTGAGCGCAGAGCCAGGACCAATCCCTGAGCATAGAGCCAGGAGTGATCCCTGAGCACAGGCCAGGAATGTAGGCGCCTGCCCTTCACCTCCAGCCCCATCAACAGGGCTCATTTCCAGCATCTTGAGCTTTAACTAACGGGACTAGAGCTACTTTGCAGGGCTTCTCTAGCTTAGGGATCAGGGGTGCGACATATGGGAGACACCCCTTCCCATGCCCCAACCCTACCAGAGATATAGAATAATAGCCATAGCCCAAGGTTGCTGCCATCACCATCACCATCCCCCAACTCCCCAGTACACTCCATCAACACCACTGCCACCCAACTCACCAGCACCCTCTATCACCTTCACTGTCACCCAACTCACCAGCACCCTCCATCACCATCACTATCACCCAACTCACCAGTACCCTCCATCACGTGTCACCCAACTCACCAGCACCCTCCATCACCATCACTGTCATCCAACTCACCAGTACCCTCCATCACCATCACTATCACCCAACTCACCAGCATCCTCCATCACTATCACTGTCACCCAACCCCTTCATTACCATCTCTATCACCCAACTCACCTGTACTCTCCATCACCATCACTGCCACCCAACTCACCAGCACCCTCCATCACCTTCGCTGTCACCCAACTCACCTGTACCCTCCATCACCATCACTGTCACCCAACCCTTCATTACCATCACTGTCACCCAACTCTAAGCTGGACTCCTTTCTCCTTGGGAGGAAATTACAATGCTTTTCTCCTTCTCTCACTAGAGATGTGTTCTGCAGAGACCACATGCTGCCTTGAGGGAGGCCAGGCTGAGGGCTTAGAATGCCCATCACATGCTCTCTGGATCACCTGGGCCCAGGAGCTCAGGTATATTGTTTCTCTCTTCCAACAGCATCTCTTCCCCTTACAGAGACATCTGTGCAGGGGAGAAATGATCCCCAGAGAGAAGGAAAAGGCTTTCATCTCTTTCTAGAGGTCCCACTTTGCAACTTTCTGTGCAGCGAGCCTGTTGTTAGAACATTCTTTGTCAGGAGTAGAGCTTTGAATATTCAGTGTTACCCTCCTGCCTCCCCGTCCCCGCATCATGCTCTTATCACAGTCTTGTTCCTGCTGGAGCTTCCCTCTGGCTGTGTCCAGCCTTCTCCAGGCCTGTGCTGGTTCCAGTCTTCCTGCAACCACGGAGGAGGTCTTGGTGGATGCAAGAATCTTCCTTCACCAGTTGACATTTTTTTTTTTTGTTTCTGCTACTTTGGGGCTAGTGACAGAGTAGTTTCTTTGAATCACATCTTGGCCTTATTACTTCCCCCAAATCCGCTGCCAGGGTGCCCCCATTCCCATCTCCAACCCCCACACATCTGACTGCCTTCTCCTCTCTGACTGAGACCATCAGAATACTCTTGACCTTGTGCCTCCCTCTTCCTCGTTCCTCCCCAAGTTCAGTTCTTGATGACCCACAGACCTACACGGTTGTGTGCTCTTCTTTGCTGTAAAGAACTCCCTCCTTCAAATAACACAGTGGATCATTCTGCCCTTTATCAGCATTCTCCTTGAGTTTGGTCCTGACATGGAACAAAGCAATAAGGAAAAAGGAAGCAGATTGTGGCCCCTCTGGGAGCTGCATTTCCACCAGGGGCAGTGAAAGGACCCCGATTCAGGAACTGAGTCTGCCCCCAAAGTTCACAGTGGTGGTGGTGGATAATGAGCCATACCCCATGTTGCTCAGGGGTTATTCCCTGCTCATGTTCAGGTGTAACCCCTGGCAGCACTCAGGGCACCATACACAGTGCCAGGGACTTACACTTGTGCCAGCCACATTCAAGGCAAGTACACACAGTGGTACTTCTCTTCACTCAATGTAGAACTCAAGGTCATTTAGAGTCTGCCCACCTCTCTCCCCCCTGACCCCCAGTCCTGTCTTCTGGCTTCCCTACCTCCATGCTGTCCTGTGCACACCCCTGCTCTGAGTTCCGCACCCAGAAAGCTGCGTGAGTCCTTCCGTGCACCCTCAAGTCTTGGCTTACAGTCTTCCTTTTTTTCAATCTTTGGTATGGACATGGCGGTGTGATTGGGCCATACTTGGTGGCACTCAGGGCTTACTCAGGGGATCACCCCTTGTAATGCTCAGCATAAAAGATGGGATGCCGGGTTCGAACCTGGGTTGGCCTTGTGCAAGGCAAACGCCCTACCCACTGTACTGTTGCTCCAGCCCCATTGGCTCGTACTTTTAGCTTCTTCCCCCACCACTCTGTTAAACCCCCACCAGCTATAGCCCTGGTCCAGCACCCCAAATCCCTTTCCTTACTCTGATTCTGTTCTAGCACCTACACTCAGAAGAATCTCATCCTTCCCCATGCTGTAGCAATTACTAGTCAGTATGTTCCTTTTCATCAGCTTTTCATCCCCTGCTAGAATATAAACATGGTAAGGAAGGATTGAAGAGGATTTTTTATCTGGAGACTGGAGTGATAGTACAGCAGGAAGGGTGTTGCCTTGCATGCAGCTGACTGGGTTTGATCCTATAAGGACCGCTAAGTACTTCCAGGAATGATCCATGAGTGCAGAACCAGGAGTCAACTCTGAGCAGTGCGAAGTGTGGTCCAAAAACAAACAAAAATTTGATTAGTTTGCTCATACCAAGTTTGTAAATCATAGCATATTGTAGGTGTCAGTAAATGTGTGTTGAAGAAAAGGGTTAACAGAGAGTGTCTGTGAGACTGGGCATTGGTAGCAAAGTCAGGGACGCTAAATCACTCAGCATTCTGAATTTTTGTTGTTACTGTTTGGGAACATCTGGTCATGCTCAGGGTTTACTCCTGGCTCTGTGCTCAGAGATCTCTCTTGGAAGTGCTCTGGTGACCATATGTGGTGCCAGAAATTGAGCCCAGTCGGCAGCGTGCAAGATTTATTTTTGACCGCTGTCTGATCTCTCGGGCCCTTCTCAGCATTTTACATGCAAACATTTATAAATCTGGAGTTTGGACACTTAGACATAGGTTCTGGTTTGGCTTACCTAAGTCACTCATCTGGGGTGCTCCAGGTGGACCATGGCCTGTGAGAGTGGACCCCTGCATCATGGAGCAGAGCCTACCTGTGTCCTGTAGGGTTTATGTGGGAGAAGAGAGGGATGGTGTCCAGCATGGCAGAAGAACACAGGGTGAAAGGCAGGCTTCAAACCCACAGTTCCCCCCACTAGAACCCCAGGTACCCTTCCTGAGACCAGCATCGGTCTCACAAGGTTCTGTGGAGGTGGCAAGAGCTGCCATTGAAGAGATGCTCAAAGAAGGATGGGACAAGATGCTCGCCCAGGCCAGCAGTGTCATCGCCCTCAGGCACCTAGTTCAGCACCCTATTAGGAAGTGAGCTACTGGGGCCTACATAACCTTCAGCAAGCAGCTCTCAGGAGCAGAGATGATGATGCTCCATGTACTGAAACTACTAACCCCAAACGTGGTAGGCCCAGTCCAAGGCACAACACTCATTTCACAACGTGTATGTCAAGGAGTCTGGTGGGGATGGGGGTACAGGGAAGGACCTAAGGTCCACGGGTGGAGGGATGAATGAGGGGTGGTGGGTTGAAGTGGGTCAGGGGTGGTGGGTTGTGTGCCTGGAACCATGTTGTAAATCACAGCATCTAAAGAAAATTAATGAATCAACTTGCACAAAACTCAGGTCTCAGGATTCATTGCTTGTCAGTGAATGAGGCTGAGCTTGGGGATCAGCTCAGCAAAGGCCAGCCTCTGGAAGGTTACTCAGAGAAGGCTGCTGGGCAGAGTCAGCAGAGGGAGGAAGGGGAGATTCAGCTTAGACAGCAGAGCCCTGTTGCCCACCAGGCCCACGGGGCCAGAACCCTGACATTTATTCATTTCTTTTCCAAAGCCACATTTCCTCCTCTTGAGCCTTTCTTGGACCAGCCTCAGCAGGCCTGAAAGCAGCAAAGGACAGTCAGCACCTGGTTCTGGCATTCAGGAGGTGTCTCCCTCCCTGCTCAAGGTGTCTCCCTCCCTCCCCACTCAGGGTGTCTCCCTCTCTGCCCCGGTGTTTCCCTCCCTGCCTGAGGTTGCCCATCTTGGTGGGCAGAAGCCAGCACTAAGTCAAGACTTACAGCTTAGGACTCCTGTGGGAATCCCATGTCCTTTCCCAGCCCTCAGGAGCAAGGAGGAGTGTATGGCAGGTGAGGGAGAGCACCTGTGGGTGTCAGGAGAGCTGGGATTCCCCTGCTAGGTGCTTCTGAGTCCAGGCCTGTCCGTGCAGACTCAGTGTATACAAAGGGAAGGACTGGGGGGGAGCGGCTAGGCGAGCCCCTAACCCTCACAGCAGTCACCCAGTTCTGAGCCACCACAGACCTTTTCTCGGGACCCCCAATATTCCTTCCTCTGAATGGTCCAAACAGTAATCCATTTCCCAACTTCAGGATCAAAGTCCAGGGATCTGAGGGTTAGAAATATAAAACAGCAGGTAGACTGTTTGTCTTGCACCCTGGGTATAATCCCCAGCATCCCATATGGTCCCCTGAGCTCTGCCTGGAGTAATTCCTGAGTGCAAAGGCAGTTGTAACCCCTGAGCACTGCCAAGTGTGACCCAAAAATGAAACAAAAAATCCAGGCATCTGGGCACCAAGGAGACAAAGCTGGGGATTTCTTGGTGCTGTGTGGCTGCTCAGGTCTGTCTCCCATCTGCCTGGCTCCAAGCCAGGGGAACCTGCCAGGCAAGACCAGAGGAAAGCGATTGCCCCCAATACTCATTCTCAGGGTTCCTCTGCAAGCTAGCTCCCTGTCCCCCCACCCCAAGGAGCTTTGCCTTAGCTTATGGTCATGGAAACAAGGCTCAGAGATCAAATCCAACCTCACAGGTCAGAGTGGTCAGCAAGTTCAGCCCTGCCTGTAGGCCAGCCTGGGCCACGTCTTTCCTTTGCCTGTCCTGGGGGCTCAACCCAGAAACAGCAGCAGAAACTGTCCCTGGTCAGCCGCATTCCACCCAAGGGTGCTGAGGGTAGTGACTGGTCAGCGGACTAACAGATTCATCGTCTGCTCCCCGGGGCCCACATCAGACGCTTCCTGAAGAATAAGCAGCCAGGAAACCAGGGATGCTGCCCTGGCCCAGCCGCCTGGTCCATGCTCTCCATAACCTCCCCTCCGGGCTAAGACAGGCGAGGATTGGCTGTGGCTCCCCACCCAGCACGAGGGTGAAACGCTTATGGTTCTATTTAAAGCCTCATTCATCACTTCAGCACCAACCAACAATTAAACCAGATTCAATCAGGCTCTGACAACTAATTTAAACCTGGCCTCACAATTGGCCTGTCACTGGCTATTTAAAACCCGTCCCTGGCCTCTAGGGCCCTTCAAAACCAGGACTGTTTGTCCTGCCAAGAGCACAGCCCCGCCTGCCTCACCCTGGGACCCGGCCACGCAGGGCCTGTTCTCGTGACCCTGGTCCCCACCCCACCAACCCCGAGACCTAGGGTCCAGCTCCTCCCCTGCTGCAAGCTTCTGAGAGAGGTGTCAGAAGGAGGAAGCCCAGAAAAGCTAAAAAAACAGATCCAGAGACCTGTAAATAGTGATCAAGTCCCATGAGCACACACTGCTGGTGTCTGCTCAGAGGGACAGCCCCAGGACAGCTCTAGAACACGGTCTGAGTCCAGATTCTGCAGCCAATGGAGCTGTGATTTGGGTCTCATCTCCTGCTCTCTCTCTCTCTCTCTCTCTCTCTCTCTCTCTCTCTCTCTCTCTCTCTCTCCTCTCTCTCTCTCTCTCTTCTCTCTCTCTCTTTGTTTTTGGGTCATACTCAGTGTTGCTCAGGACTTACTCCTGACTCTCCTTAGGATCACCCGGTGGTGTTCAGGAAACCATATGGAATGCTGGAGATTGAACCCAGGTGGGCTGCATGCAAGGCAAACACCCTCCCTGCTGTACTATCACTTCACCCCCACCTCTTAGCTTCTTTAGCCTCGCTTTCCACCTGAGAAGGAATACAACAATCCGTTTCCCTGAGTTGTTAAGAAGCCCCCACCCACGCCCATCTGGCCTTCTCAACCAAGTATATGGAAAGTGGGAAGTCTGCGCTTTGGTCTGGTCCCAAGGGAGCACCAGGCACCTTCCCAAGTCGCAGTCTAAACAGTGATGCTTCGTGTTCTCTCAAGGGCTCCAGGAACACACAGTGGTTCACCAAGTGCAGATTCCCTCTAGGCAGAACTCTGGGTTCTGACTATTGCATCAGGGAGGTCTTCCTGGAGGTGGTGGGGATGAACCATGCTTTGAAGGCTGGGAGAGACTCAAAGAGACCTTGAATGGGAGCAAAGCCCAAGTCAGGAGAGGCACCAGGAGCTAACAACATGCTCCCTCTGCCCATTCTCCATTTCATCCTCAAACTGTCCCCATGTTAAGAGGGGAAGCTTAAAGCTGTGGCTTGGGGCTCTTGGTGTCTCCGCCCCCTCTGCCCCACCCACAGAGTAGAGGCTGTCCATGTGGGCAGGGGAAACTGAGGCAAGTGGCAGCGTAGGTGCAAAGACAGCTCTGCCCCAGGTTCCGAGTGCAAGAGCTTCTGGAGGGAGATGCTGTAGAGACCGTTTGGGGACTGCAGAATAGGATGCACTGGGAAGGGAGCACCATTGTCTCAGGGACTTGGGGGCCACCGCCCATCACCGCAGATAGGGGCCTTGGGACCTCGTGGGGAGGAACGATCAGCTCCTCTCCGGACTGAGGAAGGGGAGATCACGGCTGGGGGCCGGGCACAGGCTATGAGCGCCACCTCCAGGGAGTGAGGCACGGGGCCTGCAGCAGGCCACCTCCCACCCCAAGTTCTCCCCATGCTGTCCCCTCCTCTGTGGCGCTGGCCACAGCCAGTGCCATCTCCTCAGGACCTTGCTCACCCAGCTGCCCAGCCGGACCCCTCAAGGACAGCACCCCCCCCCGATGTCAGTCTGGTCAGGTGCTCAGGCCCTGACACAGGACAGCAGCTTGAGGAAAACTTCCAGTCCTACTCACCAATTCATGATTTTACACCTGTCCCTTAACTGCTCTGAGATGCCTCTGTGCGATGAAGGCAAAAGTAGGCGCCATGTCCAGAGGGAGCCGTGAGAAGGGCAGAGCTCACCAGAGCGACTATGTACTCGAAATAACTGCAAGTGTGCCAGCCTCAGTGGGGGACGGGGCCTGGAGTGAGGTGACGAGGCTTAGCCAGCAGCCATTGTGGGGGGACCCCCGTGAAGTCCCAGGTCCCAGGTGAATCCAAAAGAAGGGCCAGGGGATCTGGGCAGATGCTGCCTGGGAGACCTTGGAGAGATGGTAGCCCTGCCTCAGTCTACCCTGGGAGGCCTTGGAGAGATGGTAGCCTTGCCTCAGTCTACCCTGGGAGGCCTTGGAGAGATGGTAGCCTTGCCTCAGTTACCCTGGGAGGCCTTGGAGAGATGGTAGCCCTGCCTCAGTCTACCCTGGGAGGCCTTGGAGAGATGGTAGCCCTGCCTCAGTCTACCCTGGGAGGCCTTGGAGATATGGCAGCCTTGCCTCAGTTTACCCTGGGAGGCCTTGGAGACGGCAGCCCTGCCTCAGTCTACCCTAAGGAAATCAAAGCCCCAGTTCATGGGGACATCAGGAGCTTCTCTTCTCGGGCCTTCCTGAGCAGTTTTGTCCCCTATCTCATGATTGGGGTGGCTCTGGGGACCCCGGACAGAGTCACCCACATTTCTGATTGAAATATAGTGGGCAAACTCCAGAATAGGAGTGACCCACTGGGAACCATGCCAGGGTTAAGAAAGACCCGGGGCGGGCGTGGGCGGGTGGGCGTTGCTTGCGCGGGTCCGCGGGTCGTCGGCTATATGGCCCAGGGGTTATCCTGGTGAGAGAGGAGAAACCTGGCTTGGGTGTGCAAAAAATAAAAGTTAAAAAGAAAGACCCACGGGTCCTACCATGGGGTGGGAAAAGCCTTCAGTGCTGTGTGTTTAATTTCCAGAGGGGCTCTGGGTGATGTTTGTCTCTCTGAAAAGGGAACCTGAGCATTCAGGCCTAACCTCTCAAAAGCTCTATGACAAACCCACCTTCTGAGCAGGTCACACACTGATGATTTTGTATAGTATCACAGAAATTAATGAAAGCACTAGGAAAATAAATGTTCACACCAGACTCAGATGTCAAATCTCTTTGAAAGTCTGTGTTTTGTCTCAACATCCTAGGCTTATCAGCAACTAGGTGGCAAAGGGTTTGCAGCAGTTACCAGCCACAAGCAGGAGCAGGCGGCCAGGGAGAACTTCCTGTCTTTCCTTCCCACTGTCTGACAGCCTCCTTGACTTGTTGGGGAGATGGTTCTGCCAGACCCTCAAGTATGTGCAAACCAGGCATTGATGATGCCCAAGGATAGCTCTTTGTTCACACTCTTGTCTCCAGCCAATGTCATCTGGGGGCGGGATGTAGCTCGGGGACAACCTCTTGCCTTTATGTATGAGGTCCTAGGTTTGACCCCAGGTATAAAAAAAAAGCAAAGTGAACATCTTCAAAAGAATGTGTGATAATATATGTATTCCTGGATGGGAGTCCACCTCCCTAAACCCTATATTTAGTGCAAATTGGAGGTCCTAAAGTGACCAAGTCCCTTCCCAGGGGTTGAGGTTGAGGTAAAGGTGACTAAGTCCCTTCCCAGGTCCTCTGACCTGGACCCAGACAATGACTTCCATTTGTGCCCGGACCTCCCAGGACGTCAGCATCTCTGATTCCTGAGCTCCTAAATGAACCAGACCCCAAGCTATTGCTCGAAGTCTGCCTAGGACACAGGTGGCCATGGAAATATGCCCTGCAGGTGGCCTGCTCTGCTTCCCAGCTCCTGGTGTCAGTGCCAGGTTACCTAGTTGGGCCCCAATCTCATATGCAGAAGAGGTAAAGTGGGGGCCTTGGAGGCCAGGAGGGGCCCGCATGAGGTGGACATGACTCTCCCCCTCTGGATCAGGAAGATCCCTGAGCTCCTGCTGGTGTTTGGAAAAAGGGAAACTTTCCTCTTCCTGCTCCCCTCATCTCCCCATTCTGCCTGAGGGTTTCCTTCCGCCCCTGTCCAGCCACCATAGAGTGACAGTGCCAAGGGCAGCACAGGTGCCAGGTGTGTGCCTGTCACTGCCCAGTGTCCCCTGGGTATGAGAGAGGGATCTGAAGGTCATGTCCCCCACTTCTTCCAGCCTACTGTCCCTACCACACCAAACCCAACAGATCTGCCAAGACTTGGGGCCCTGATCCTTCTGGAAGTGTGGGGTAGGAATAGAGGAGAGGGCTGAGGCCTTGGGGAGATCCTGGTGCCCATGAGCTGAGGGTGGGAACAAGAGGTGTTTCCTGGAGCTGATTTGGGGTAGAAAAGGGGCCTCCTGAGAAGGATTCAGGCCTGTTGGTCTCATCCAACCTCAAGGGCTTCCTCCCTCAGACCTTTAAGTCCGCTCCCTGGGGACACTGCACCTTCTGAGACTAGCCTCTTAAATTGTTGTGACCTTATATAGAGCTTTCATTGTGTTTGGTTGGTTGGTTTGGGGCTACAATGGGAAGTGCTCAGGGCTTTCTCCTAGTTCTGTGCTCAGGGATGACTCCTGGAGAAGTCCAGGGGACCATATGGATGCTAGGGAGTAAACCGAGATCAGCTGCTTAACAAAGTATGGGGACAGGGTCCAATCTCCCACAGACCATCTGTCATAGTCCACCTCAGCTGAACCCTGGCATTGATGCATAGAATGTCTTCTTAAAGCAGAGCCTGAAGTCCCTGGGACCAGCCCCATGCGATGTAGCCTTCTCTTTGTTGGCATTCATTCCACCAGCCCCCATGCGGTGTAGTCTACTCCTGTTGGTGTTCATTCTGACCAGCCCCATGCAGTGTAGCCTTCTCCTTGCTGGTATTCATTCCAACCAGCCCCCATGCAGTGTAGCCTACTCCTGTTGGTGTTTATTCCCCCCCATTTCCTTGGTACTGTGACACCTGAATGTCAGTGAGGCATGGGGGACAAATAAAGCCTTTATCTCATGTTGGAGTTATTTGGCGTCCCCAACGGTATTGGGGTCTATCATGTTTGCTTATCACCTTTTAGGGCTGGCCACCATCCCCTCTGGTCAATGAACAAAGAGCCATGAGCACAGTTTGGAAAATCCAAGCACAGTTTACCTCCAACTCCAATCTACACCAATTGCCACACACACTCTCCAACTTCTCACCAACTGACTACCTCTCCAACCCCCAAATTGCAAAAGATAATCCTATGCAGAGGCTGGGAGCAGGGTGTAATCAAAAGTAAAACAATGAGGCTCACTGGTACAAAATCCCCAGGGGGCACGCCTCTGCTTCCCAAGGCTATTGAGGTGTTAAGGCAGAGCATTCTCTTCTCTCTCCTAGACTAGTAAACAATCATTTCAATAATATTTCTAGTCATCTTGTATAAACACAGTAAGAGAGACAGACATATATAACTACACCTGAGATAAATATATACGGTGATCTTTCTTGGGGAGATCATATCATATAACCAAGCTATTCTCCTCTTGCCAGATTGATCATTTTCATCCCCTTCAGGGTCCTGTCTCCAACAACAACAGTCTTAAGTGCACTGCTCTGTCTGCAAGACCATTCATGGCTTATCTTAAGTTAAGACAAAGCTGTTCTGACCTTTGCTTTAAACTTTGGGTCAATATCCAAGGTCAGGCGAAACATGGATCAGGAGGTCTTGCCAAAGGTGGAAACTACCACAAACGTGTGGGAGCAAAGGTTAGGTAAGACAGAGAAGGGAACAGTGTGCCAATAATTGTCGAAAGTCTGTTACTATACACAACATGTAAGAGAGGGAAGAGAGAAAGAGAGAGAAAGAAAAAGAGAGAAAAGAGATAGAGAACCTGTCACGGAAGCAGGCTAGGGGAGGGGGAGGGAATCGGGGACATTGGTGGTGGGAAATGGGCACTGGTGGAGGGATGGGTGCTGGAACACTGTATGGATGAAACCCAAACATGAACATTTTTTTTTGAGTTTCTTTTTTTTTTTGTTTTTTTTTTTTTATTTTTACAATTACAAAGATATACAATTAAAAAGTTCATATTTGGGTTTTGGTCATACAGTGTTCCAGCACCCATCCTGCCACCAGTGCCCATCTCCCACCACCAACGTCCCGGTTCCCTCCCCCTCCCCCAGCCCTCCTCCATGGCAGGTTCTTTATTTCTTTCCATTTCTCTCTCTTTCTCTTTTCCTTCCCCTCCAGACTATGGATTACAGAACATACATTAAAGGGTTGTCATGTGTATCTTTTTGCCTCTATTTAATGCTCAGTTCTAGGTTGGCATTAGTACCCTCGACAATGAACATTTTTATAATTGTTAAAAAAAATAAAAAAAGAAGAAAAAGAAAAAATAAATAAATAAACTTTGGGTCAGAACAGGGGTCAGAACAGGGCTTACTCTAAAATTTGTCCCATATCAAAGCTGGGGTGAACTCTTTTCCTGGTACCATCCAGTTCCTGATAGAGGACCCTCCTTTTTGGGGTGTGAGGAATTAGACTCAATATATTTGGAAAATATGATGGAAACCCAGGAATAAATAATTTAGAATTAAGTAACCCTATCTTTTTGTGTTTATACAAGAACAAATCTCTTAACATAAGTATATGCAAAAGCTTGTAGGGAGGAGAAAAACAAACCATTATTAGCAATACAAAAAAACCAGGACTAGTAGGCAGCTCCCAGAAGCGGGAATCGCTGGGAATTCGTCAGATGGAGTCAGGGGTCGGCCATTCCCCCTCCATTTTGTCAAGCCTGGTGGCCCGCCCAGGAGCTGCCCTGGGGTGACCAGCCATAGCATGCGGGCCTCGGACGGCCTTGGGAAGCTGGAACTCCTCCCCCACCCCACCCCCCCGCTAAGCTGACCATGGGGCTCCCGAGAGGACAGATGGGTTTTGGGAGTGGGCCCATCACCTCCGGGGGTCCTGGAAGCAGCCAGATGAGACTCACCCACCATGCTAGCCACCACCTTTGCTGTCCGGACGCTGGGATACTACCTCACGACCAGATTAACAGAGCAAAACCAGTTTGAACCCAGGTTGCGCGGCCGCTTGCGCCGGCGGTCCATCAAAATAGTGGAAACAGTAATGTCTTTTAATCCACTGCATTCCACAATGTGCAGGAAAGTTTGGCGGGAGGGAGAGATAGAGAGCAGAGAGAAGACATACAGAACCCACCAAGTAGTTGAGGTGTGGGAGGGGGAGGGAGGTGGGGCCATTGGTGATGGGAGATGGGTTTGGGTGGAAGGATGGGTGTTGGAACGCTGTGGAACCAGAACTCTGCATGAGCATCTTGCAATTGTATGTCTAAAATGGTGTAATAAAATTGGGGGTGTGGGGGGGGGGGAACCAGGGCTAGCAAGTAGGGTGTGATCCAACAACAGGGCTAGCAAGTAATCTAACAGTCCCAGGCTCTCTGTGGGTATGTGCTGTCAAGTCCTAGCCCATGGGAAGAAAGCAGAATCTCACTTATGGCTTATAGGTGATGTTCAGAAGAAGAGAAATGCCCTTCTGCCCTCCTTTCCTACTTCCTGCTATCTTGAATATGAATACAATGGCTGGTGTGAAGCAGCCATTTTGAACTGGAGGGTGGATGACATTTTTTAGGTGAGCTAGAGAAACATCTGTAATAGCACTTGAGATCTTGACCAGAGTGGAGCTTCCCTTCCACCTCTGAGCAGTTTACTTATACATGTGTTTATCTGAAGAGGTTATGGGCTTTCATCTTCATTGAATCATTGTTTGGGCTGTTCTATCCCTTTTGGCGAAATCCCTTTGGAAACCATCCCTTTGGTTGGTTTCCCTCAACCACAGCAAGTTAAGTGCCTATTGAATATTTACATTGTATCAAGGACAGAACATAATTTTTTTTAATTTTTTTTATTGGGTTTGGGTCAATACCCAGCAGTGCTCAGGGTTTACTCCTGGATCTGTACTCAGGGGTCACACTTGGTGGAGCTTTGGGAACCATAGAGGGTTCCAGGGATCAAACCTGGGTGGGGCACATAAAAGACCTTGTACTGTCTCTGACCCAGGACACAATTTTTAAAAAAAATTTTATTATACCACCTTGAGATATACAACTAAAAGCTGTTCGTGATTGGGTTTCCGTCATACAGTGTTCCAGCACCCATCCCTCTACCAGTGCACATTTCCCACACTAATGTCCACAGATTCCCTACCTACCCCCTCACGGCCTGCCTCTTGGCAGGCAGGCACTCTCTCTCTGAGAGGGAGATAGAGGGAAATATATATATACATATTCATGTATGCATATGTATATACACATATATATTTGTGCATATATATTTGTGTATATATATTTGTGTATATATATATTTGTGTATATATATTTGTGCAGTCAGGGTCTCCCACCCGTGGGCCTCGCCCTGAGGACAGGCTGTGCTGCGTGGGAGCGAGTTTAGAGAAGCCTTTGCAGCTCTGCTGGACCCAGGAGCCGGGTCAGTCCTGGCTCTGGTGCTTGTTTGCTGGGTGGCCTGCCACTCGCTCTTCCTGTCTCTGCGTTTCCGTTTTCCAAAGCTGTACATTGAATTGCCTGATCCTGACAGTGAGGACAAGCTGGGCTGCCTCCCCCATTCCAAAAGGAAAAAGATTCCTAAGTCCCTTGGTGCCCCCCTGGAACTCTACCTTCTTTAAAGGAAACAGGGCTAGCGTGGTACAGAGCAGGTAAGGCGCTTGCCTTGCATGCAGACGAACTGGGCTCAATCCCCAGATCCCAATAGGGTCCCCCCGAGCCTCACTGCGAGTGATCCCTGAGCACAGAGCTCCACTGGGTGTCACACCCAAATAAAAAATTAAAAAAGTAAAGCTAATAACAGAAAAGTTCCCCTACAGTTGCACCCAAGGCTGGCACACCCACCCCACCATCCTCCCTGAATTTTGCAGTCCTCTCATGAGATGCTTATATTCACTTTAGGAAACACTGAGAACTTGTTCTAAAGTTTATTACTTCTCTGGGCATCAATTTTTTTTTCATTTATAAAATGAGGCTAGTGATGCCTATTTTGCAGTATGACATAAATAATCAAACTTAGAAAGGAGTCAGGCTTGTCTACACCCAGGGCTCTGCCCCGTGGGTGTTAGATGGTTGATGGTCTGACATAGGAAAAGACTGGGCCCCCTGGAATGAACCCAGAGCTACGGCAGAGCCTGGCAAGCTACCCGTGGTGTATTATGTCAAAAACAGTAACAATAGTGGATCTCATTCTCAACAAATGGAGATGTTACTGGTGCCTGTTCGAGCAAATCAATGAATAACGGGAAAACAAATGATTTGTGTATATAAATATATATGTATATACATGTACTTATGTGTATATATGTATATATTTATGTTTATAACTATACATTTATATATATTTATATATAAATATATATTTATATATAAAAGAAGGGGTAATATATATTTAATAATAAATAATATATTTATATATTTACATAAATATTTATTTATATAAATATATATTTAGATATATAAAAGAAGGGAGAAAGACCTATATATATATATATATATATATATATATATATCATTCTCCCTTCTTTTTGTGTCATTGTGGCTCGCAATACATGCATTTAGGGGTTATCATATATATCTCTTTACCTACATTCAATGCTGAGTTCTACTCTAGCATTGACATTTTCAACAATATTAGGACACTGGTCCCTTCTCTATCTTACCTAATCTCTGTCCCCCCCACACTTGTGGTAGATTCCAACCTTTGACAAGTTCTGTTTCCTATTTAGCCTGGCCTTGGATAATAGCCCCATACTCTTTTTTATATCCCACAAATAAATGCAGCCATTCTGTATCTGTCCTTTTCCTTCTGACTAATTTCACTCAGCATGATACTCTCCATGTCCATCCATTTATAGGCAAATTTCATAACTCGTTTTCCGAACAGCTGCATAGTATTCATTGCATAGATGTACCATAGTTTCTTTATCCAGTTGTCTGCTCTCAGGCACTCAGTTTGTTTCCAGATTATGGCTATTGGGAATAGTGCTGTGATGAACATAGAAGTGCAGCTGGTGTTTATGCTGAGGACACAATTTTTAAGCTATAT
Organism: Cryptotis parvus; assembly: GCA_021461705.1. NCBI lineage: Eukaryota > Metazoa > Chordata > Mammalia > Eulipotyphla > Soricidae > Cryptotis > Cryptotis parvus. Next base: position 8,892 of record JAJIBD010015446.1, on the reverse strand, counting down.
TTTTTCTTTATGTTTCACAGCAACCTCAATTAATACCAATTCATTTGAGTTTTATCCCCCAAATAAGTTTTGTTTGGTCCACAAAGATTTGTTAATTCTTCCTACCTACCAGACACTAGACAAGGCATTGAGGGTTCAGTAGTCATTTAGGATAAACTCCTTTTTTCAAAATCATTGACAGTCCATTGACAGTACAAGTAAATGAAAATAAGGTAATGTAATGACAATATAATATTGTACCCTCTGTTTAAAATTCTATCAATTATAAGGCAGTTTTTTATGAAGCAAGATAAATGATTCTGCATTAAACTGAGACATGATACCTTAATAAGAATTCCATGTGATATATATACCAGTCAACCAAAACTTTGACATTTTTATTGTCTATTCCAAGGGGTTTTGCAATTTCCCTGGCCTCCAGCTGCCTTGCTTCTTCTGTGTCAGGCCATTTTTCAGACATAACATCGTACCAAAATATAGCAGCTCCCACTCTTTGGCTATTCTTTCCTCGGGCCATCAAGTAGAAGGTTTTGCATTGCAAGAAGCAGAGACTGTAGCTTGCTGTGTTAATATCAAAGTCATGCCTGGCGCTCTGCTTTATGTCTTTCCTCACACGCAACAGCTTTTCATTCTTCACTGAATCACAGTGTTCTTGGAGGCAGCTTGGATGGCTGTTAACTTCAACAAATAAAATTCCTAAGAACGGACAAACCCTACTGGGAAGCACTGGCTGATGTGTGCAGGAGCTGGCTGTGACTGTGACCGAGGCAGAGAGACCAAGACCTCGGGCTGCCTCAAGGGAGCTCACAGCTCCAGTGCAGAAGGTGGAGAGAAGATGTCATCCAGGGGCTGAGGAGGGGAGCACGGTGTGGCAACTCCTCATACCCTAGAGAGTGGGGCTGCCTTTCCGCAATGTCAATGTTCCTGAGCTAGACATTGATGATGCCTGCACACACATCTGTAGCACATCTGTGGCAGATACTCATGCTACTGACTTATACACTCTAAATGAGTCAAATGCAAAGTCACATGTGGTTGGTGTGTGTATTGTATGTGTCTGTGTGCACATGCGCACTGCGTGTACACGCCAGCACAGTGGGGAGGTGCGAGGACCAGCTGTGCTCAGGACTTCCACTTGACTCTGTGTTCATGGATCACTTCTGGTGGTGCCCAGGGTACCATTTGCAGTGCAGGGGATCAAACCCAGGTCAGTCACTTGCTGTACCATCTCTCCAATCCCTAGTAATTCTGTGCTTTTAGCAAAATAAAAATGCACATCTGAGGGGTTGGCATGTACACTAACATAGGTTCAATTCTGGCACCATATGATCTCCCAAGCATGGCTGGATTCAGCTGTAGAAGCCCCCAAGCATTGTAGGGGGTACACTGGGAAATCCCAATGTCCTGGGGTCCAATCAGCACTCCTCTCTGGGGCCTCACATCACACTGCCACCAGGTTAGCAGAATATTGCCTGGGGAAACCTCTGGGTCCCTGGCTACTGCTTGAGATCTCCCCAAAAATTAAATTAAAAATGCATTTTTGATTTGATTAAAATAGTGACTTCTTTGATTTTAAAATTAGTTTCAGGGGCCAAAGAGACAGTATACTGGGTAGGGCACTTGCCTTGCATGTGGCCAACTCAGGTTCAATCCCCAGCATTCCATATGGTTTCCCAGCACCGCCAGAAGTAATTTCTAAGTGTAGAGCCAGGAGTACTGTAGGGTGTGACCCAAAAAACAAAATGATAATAATAATAATAATAAATTAGTTTCAAGTGCTGTTGTCAGAAGATAATAAAATCAAATATGACCCCAACAGTGACCCTATACCAAAGCTAATAACCAATAACAGCAACTGATCAAAGACCCAGCCACAATTTAGGCCTTTCTGGTCCCTTCTAGGAACCCAGGAAAGCCCAGTCAGTCCCACTATGATGCTTGCTTTGACAAGGCAAATCTGTTCCCATGTGTTTGGCTTATTAGGAAGACTGAGAGCAGAACAACACTCTTACTTTCACTAGTGTAATTTTTTCCCACAGATACACTAGGTTTGGAGTCGGCTAACCACTGCCTGCTGGCCAGGGCTCTGACTATAAATAAAGATTTGTTGAACCCAGGACACTCATTTACTGAAGGTGGGTCAGTGGCTGCTATTACACCACCACCGCTATTGGTCATTGCAACAGAAGCGTTCTGGCTCCACAAACGTTTGACAAAAATGCTGAGAGTATTTAGTATTTGACCTTTCAAGAAAAAGTTTGCCCACGCTGAGAATGTGGCTCTGGGGCGGAGCTCATGCCTTGCGCGGGTGAAGCCCTGGGTTCCATCCCAACAAACAACGCAGTGCTCCTTAGCGTCAGATGAAACTGCAGCCCAGCCGTCAGCCTGTGACCCCTCTCACCTTCCTCCAATGCCACCAGGCCTGGGCTCTTCTACCATATTCTGTGTGTCACAGCAGAGACCTTGCTCACAGTGACCCGTGCTGAGCTGGGAGATACTAGCTCCATGCAGGACAGAAATCAGCATGATTCACAGACCACACCAGCAAGCAAGGAACTATTCCACACTCTCAGTCCCACTGGCTCTACACTGCACTCTCTGTGGATTCTGTGGAAAGGAGGTGACATGGAGACGCCCCCTCGGCCTCCACAGGCCTGAGCATGAGGCACTGGCATGCAGGTGGTTGGTAAGTGTCTACACTGCACTGAAGGGACGGTCAGGTGCCAGGTCAGAGTTAGAGGCTGGGAGACCTTGGTCTTCATTCTCACCTTGTTGCAGGACTCCTAAGGGTCGCTGCATCTGCTCTGGATTGCCTCCTGCAAATCACTTCGCAAATAAGGGGGTAGTCTAAATGTGGCAGTTTATCTGACCATGTATGCTGTACTAGCTGGTATAAATATTCTCCCATGCTACCACAATCATCGTGAGACTAGCTAGATCTTACCAGCATATTTGCCTGGCCACGTAGGACCCCTAAGTAATTAGACCAGAGAGAAATGCTGTTTGCTTCCAAGCAAACAAGTATGGCTCCCTGATATACTCAAAGGCAACTAAAATACAAAACTACAATGAAGTAGAAGAGACTTGTGAAGGCTTGAAGAAATATTTAACTGGCATTAGTATTAGTCTTTGGTACAGAGACATGCCATCTCAGAAACCCCCTTCTCTACCCTATAAAAGGCATTTCCAGGCAGATCTTAGCTCAAAACATTAGCATACTAAAGGGCCTAGGTGAGGTTCAGGGAGGGATTACCTAAGGGCATTTGACCCTCCCTGCTTTCCATAACAGTAGGAGGAAGGTCTGAGTTGCAGGGGTATAAAACTAGCCTGTTTCCTCTCTCGGGCTCTTCTTTTGGGCTCTCTCTTTGTGAGCGCTCACCCTTCTTGGAAGTCTTGTCTTCTCCTTTTACAAGGCCTTTACACGTGGTGGCCACCATCTTGACCTACACGTGGCTGGGGTTCTCAGCCTAGAATCCTAAGCATCGGCCTTTTCCTTTTGCTGATTTGTATGCCTGAACCTGTGATAAGTAAAGCCTTTTAAAACTGCATCGGTTCCTGAGTTTTCATCCATTCCTCGCCGGAGGTAGAAGGGAACTCGCTTCCCGGCACTGTCAGGGACCCGGTGGAGCTCCCGACATCACCTGGTTTGCATTTCCTAGCCCCCACCCCCGATTCAGGGGCTCCAACTCCCTTTGAAGATGCTGGAAAGGGTGCCCTCACCCCCTCCCTCTCTCTGTTTCTCTCTATCTTTCGCTATCTCTATGTCTCTCTATCTCTCTCTGTGTCTGTGTGTCTTTCTCTGTCTCTCTGTCTCTGTCTCTCTCTGTGTCTCTGTGTCTCTCTCTATATCTATGTGTCTCTCTCTGTGTCTCTTTGTCTCTCTGTCTGTCTCTCTGTCTGTTTCTCTGTGGCTCTGTGTTTCTCTCTCTCTCCCTCTCTCTCTCTCTCTCCAAGCTGCTGTGGGTGACCAGCAACCCTCAGTGTCCTTGGCTTGGAGCATCCTCACCACCTTCTCCCCACTTTATCAGTGTCACCGGAGTCCCCTATTTCTAAGACACTAAAGTCATCCCCACCCCACCCCCATCTAAATGACTGTGGTTTACCTTTATCACATCCACAAAGACCCTGCCTCTACCTCAGTTCATGGGTTTCTCTAGTTGGGGGTTAGGGCATGACTCATCCGAGAGAAGACCCTCTCTGCTCTGTGGGATCCAGCCAGACCTCCTTCCTCCCAGTAGATACGAGCTGGAAGCAGAACTCGGACAGCAGTCTCTCTTCAGCCTCCCCTGGAGCATCAGGTCAGCCAGCTCTGGTCTTTGGGTACCTCAAGTGTCTGTCCCCAGCCCCATGGTGTGGAGATCACCCATCAGTCACCTGGGAAGGTCTAGCAATGTCCCTCAGGGGCCTGACTGAGAAGCAGACACCCTCCCTCTTCCTTGCAAAAGGAGTAACAGGATCTATTCAATAATAACTTTCTCCAACCCCCCCATCCCCACCTCCGTTTATCTCTAACTGACTCACACTCAAGCAGGATATCAGAGTTATAAGATGGGGCTTTTCCTGCTTTTTATACAGGGCTCAAATTGGCAAGCCACAGCCTTCCAGTCTTAGAAAATCGACATATTTGTAAGCCAATGATGAATCAATAATTTCTGCTGTTGTTTTGGCTTCGCTTTGGGGGTCAAACCAAGCTGTGCTCAGGGCTTACTCTTGGTTATGTACTCAGGGATCACTCCTGGCAGTGCTCAGGGGATCATATGAGGTGCCGGGTATTTGACCTGACTCAACTGAATGCAAGGAATTGCCCTACCCACTGTACTATCTCTTACTTGTATCACTTGTATCACTTGTTTTCCCATTATTCATTGATTTGTTCCTAGTGAGCACAAGTAACATCTCCATACATCCTGTCACATACTAGTGTAGCCCAAGGGCAAATGCTCACTCCAGGAACATGAAGAACCATTCCTTCAGGTCATGGGAATGAGGTCTATAATTGTTACTGGTTTTTGGCATATCATATACAACACGGGTAGCTTGCCAGGCTCTACCGCGGGTGGGATACTCTGGTAGTAGCCTCTCAGCTCGTGCATTTATTGATGAAGGGGAAAAGGTCTGCTTTTTTGTTGGGTGGAGCTCTGACGTGCTGTGGAGTCCAGATGTTGAAAATGGTGGCCCTCATGGTGTGGGGCTTCCTCTGGCTTCTTTTGAGGCTCTGCTGGGATGGTGGGCCAGAGATAGAACTCGCCTACCCTCCTGGGTGCCTTAATGATCAGTTGGTCACAGGGAGAGCCGGTAGTAGCTCTACCCCATTACCCGACCCCCAAGCGGTCAGCGTCCCCCAACTTCTTAGAGGAACAAGTGCCGTTTAGCCACCCAAGATTACTATCTTTCTAGCCCTTAATAATTTAATTTAGAACATAAATGAAATGATGAGGGGTTGGAGAGATAGCTCATCTTGAAGTCTTCCTAGAGGCCTCCTGGCAACCCTGGTGGAGGAAAGGGAGTGAGGGCGTCTTCCCTCGGGGGCAGAGGCGACACACATGACTGAAAACACAGCAAGCTCAGTGTCAAGCCAACAGCCAGAGGGAAGAGCTCCAGGCTGGAGGGTCCCCACCAGCTCAGCAGCCCCTGAGCTGCGCCCTCTCCATAGCAATTTGGAGGAAAACCTGTAACCCAGTTTGGAGAGAGAGGTAGCCCTCTCTGAGCTGGAGCAATGATACAGCAGGGAGGGCACTTGCCTTGCACATGGCCAACCCAGTTTCAATCCCTGGAATCCCATATGGTCCCCTGAGTACCACCAGGAGTGATTCCTGAGTGCAGAGTTAGGAGCAATCCATGAACACCACTGGGTGTGACCCCAAAAGAAACAAACAAAGAAGCAAGTCTTGAGCATGGCCCTGACAGAAAGAGTAGATTGGGGGTGGGAGACCCCACAGCAGTGTGGGAAGGGAAGGGGCTAACTGAATCACACGTTTGTCCCACAGGTTAGAAGATTTCAGGTGAGCAGGTAACACACAGGCTGGTGGTTCTCAGACTCTTCCCCTATCAGAGATACTCTAAGAGCTACTGATACTGGGGGTTCCTATCTAGGGAGATTCCCAGAAAATCCGTTTGGGGGGGTTAGCCTGGCATCTGGGTTTTAAAAACATCCCATAGGATTTTGTGATGCTGCCAGATCTGAAGGCCGAGGCCAGCCTCTTAAACCTCAGCCTGGGCTATGTGGCTCCTGCTTCGGTTTGGTTTGGGAGGTGCTAAAGGAGAAAGTAACTTGCTCTTATTTTCCAACCCAGAGTTTTCAGGGTGGGGTGGTGGTGTCAGATTTCCTCTCTACCTTCTCCTGCCTCAAGCCATGGCCCTACATTCCTCCAATTTCTCCAATAAAGCCGAACTTCTGCTCAAAATACTTCCTTCCCTGCCCGGAAAATTCTTTTCCCAGGAAATTCCCTCCACAGAGCGGGAGCCTCTCATCTTTGGGTTTTGCCATGCTTGTCATAGTCCTCCAATGTCATGCAGTTTTGCCCAAATATCAAGTTGCAAGAGTTTTCCAGACTGATCACAGGAGAACTTGTTTCCCCAGCAAGTAGAAAGGGTGCTGGCCTTGAGAGATGGGTTTCCCTGGCCCAACTCCTGACCCTACTGTTAACACCCCCCACCTCTGTAACCTTGGACTTTTGTGTCTTTGAAATGGGGGAGGCCCCAGTGACCCAAGGTCCCCCTCAGCACAGCCCTCAGACCTCAGAAGCTGCTCCAAGCAGAACACAGCTGGGCCTGATGGAGCTTACCTCTAGGCTCCACTTTCTGGGGTCTGGGCCAAGCCCTGGGCTTCCTGCCTGGGGAGCCGCGGGCATAGGGGCGCCCTCACAGGCTCTCCCTGTGGTTTTCCTGGGGAGCAGGGTGGGAGGTGGGAGCCAGCAGCACCAACACAAGGCTTCGTCTGTATCCCAGACCAGGGAGGAGGGAACCGGCTGGCTGGTGGGGACTCGCTTGGCCTCTGGATTTTCCCGCGTCATTTCTGGGTGTCTTTTATTTGAACATCCCTTGACCTCTCCGCGGTGGAGAACCCACCAACAATGAGCTTCTCTGGGCACATACGGAAGCCGAGGCTCTGTGAGACTGCAGGCTCGGCTGCTTCTCTGCCATGGAAATGCAGGCCTGCAACTCCCCACCTGCAAAGGCAAAGGCACGACGCCTAGCTCTGCGGGACTAGAGGCTTAAGACACGTTCAGGCATGAGGCAGGATCACAGGAGCCCAATCTCTGAAAAGGCTGGGCCCTTGGGAGTCCTGAGAAACCAGGCGGTGTTCCAGAATCTTCCATACCTCATCTCCTGTTAGCCTCATAACAGCGGTGTTTGACAAGACCTCCTTTGCCCTGTTTTGCTGAGGGAGAGAGGGAAGATGAGAACTCACACATGGCCAGGGTCTCTCTCTCTCTCTCTCTCTCTCTCTCTCTCTCTCTCTCTCTCTCTCTCTCTCTCTCTCTCTCTCACGTGCACACACACACACACACGGACACACTCAGAGGCATACACACAGGCACATACACTTATTCACTCACTCATACTCTAGTCCCTGGCACATGGGTTTGGCACAGAAACCTTCAGAGTTCTGGTTCCATGGCATCCCTCCTTCCCTCCAGGCAAAGGTTACAGGATGTGGCCCATCTGGGGGTGGAAAGGGCTGGGGTGGGGACACAGACACAACTTCTGGTGAGAAAGTCAGGAAGGGAAAACACTGAGTTTGAGAAATAGATCCTTTTAAATTAGTTTACTAAGTCATTTACAGTAATTAGGAATCAGAAGGAGGAGGAGGAGGAGGAGGAGAAGAGGAGAAGGAGGAAGGAGAAGGAGAGAGGAGAAGGAGGAGGAGGAGGAGAAGGAAGGAGAAGGAGAAGGAGAAGGAGAAAGGAGGAGGAGGAGGAAGGAGAAGGAGGAAAAGGAAAAGAAAGAAAGAAAGAAAGAAAGAAAGAAAGAAAAAGAAAGAAAGAAAGAAAGAAAGAAAGAAGGAAGGGAAGGAAGGAAGGAAGGAAGGAAGGAAGGGAAGGAAGGAAGGAAGGAAGGAAGGGAAGAGGAAGGAAGGAAGGAAGAAAGAGAAGGAAGGAAGGAAGGAGGAAGGAAGGAAGGAAGGAAGGAAGGCGAAGGAAGGAAGGAAGGAAGGAAGGAAGGAAGGAAGGGAAGGAAGAAAACAGAGAGAATAGAGCAGGAAGGGGACTTGCCTTGCGTATGCCAAATCAGGTTCAATGTCTGGCCCTCTATATAGTCCCCCAAGTCCCACCAGGAGGGAGAGAGGGAAGACGAGAACTCACAGAGGGAAGACGAGAGCACAGAGCCAGGAATAACCCTGAGAGTTGCGGGTATGGCCCAAAGAACAATAAAAACCTAGAGGAGACATAAATATAAACATTGAATTTCTGGTGGAAGAACTTTTATTAGATTTGTAAATTGTTCATGCAATCTGTAATGTAAAGATGAGAAGGAAAATGTTTAAAGTTCTAAGGAGTGTGTGGGGCATTGTCTCCAAAGATGGGAGGTGAAGGGTTATTATTTATCTTTATTTATTTATACTCTGTCTCTTTCCCGAAATATGTTCTGAGGAGGCAACATTACAGAAAGAGTTCATACAAAGTGATAGTTTGAAAACAGAAACACAACTAGGCCAAAGGCACAGAGAAGCAATTTTCATAAAACAAATTATAACTAGTAAGTGGATTTACAGAAAAATGTCAATGCCGGCTTGCCATGGAAGAAAAGTGAAGTTAAATGGAAAAACCAGTTTGATTGACACCCAGTGCTTGCAAAGTTGTGATAACAACCACACTTTCCTGTTCTTAAGGAAAATAATATGCCTTCATATGCCTACAGATACTGAAGATTCTGAAAGTGCTCATTCTC
>JAJIBD010015445.1:0-24296 GCA_021461705.1 Cryptotis parvus | reverse complement strand
ACTTAAGTCTCTTGGTAAAGGATTGTTTGTAATAACCACACATGATCTTTGTACTTCTGAGGTGCTTGCTGTAATTTCTCCCCTTTAACCTCTGATCCATTTTAGTTGGTTTTTCTCTCATTTTTACTTTGTGAGTCTTCCTTAGGGTTTGCCAATCTTGCTTATTCTTTTGAAAAGCTCCTGGATGACTACCACCATGTAATCTCATTGGCCCAGACTCACAGACGCAAGTCAAGCCACGAAAATTCACAGTATACCAGTCTTCCTGCTGAAAACTCTGAGGTGCTCTCAGGAGAGGCGTGGGTTGAGTCCACACCCTGCTGAAGCCTCAGGAGCTTCACGCACAGCCCACAGCTATTGTCAGGCCAATGGCCCAACTTCACTGCTCAACAACTAATCTCTGAAGAGACACTAAGCTGATGAAAATTCCAGGTACACTGGTTTTGGGGGTTGAGAACTCTGGGGTCTTCTCGGAGTGGGAAAGGGCAGCCTTCCACTACCCCTCTGTCAACCATCCTACAGCGCCCACTATATAAATTCATCGGCTCACTTCTACAGATCCTGGAGTACACGGACTTTGTGGCACCTCCAAATTCCACAATACTGACAGTCTAGTAGGACCACATCAAATTAGATGGGAAAGCAACATAGACTCCAATAGGCTCAACTGGCAACAGTAGTTGCTAGTAATAGTTTAGGAAACTCTCAATGACTTTAATGACCTCGTTGGGAGATATAACAATTTTCACAAGTTTTCTTTTACTGAAATATTTTTCTATAATTCCACTATCCATTTTGTTGTAAAAAACAATATAAAATAAGTTATTTTGTGTATGCTAAGGGGGAAGGCTGGGGGTTTGGTGGGAAACTGGGAATATTGGTAGAGGAAAGGTCACACTGGTGATGGGATTTGTGTTGGAATATTGAATGCTTTGTATTCAATGCTGTATATTTAACAACTTTGTAAGCCATGATGTTTAAATAAAAAGTAAGAAAATAAGAATGAGCTAGAGCCTCAGTGCACCACAGTTCTATGCAATTTGCTGAACTGCACTTGAAGTGAAAAAATCTCCAACTCCTACCTACCTTACTTTCCTATTTAAGATAGAATTACTGTTTCCATATATTGAAATCCTTTGAAGCTCCCATTGAAATCAATGTAGAAACGCACATTCTTAAAAAACTGACTTTTCCCCAATAAAGTATGAGCTACAGCTTTTTTGCACAAGTATTATTTGTAGTATGTTTAACTGAACTTGTAGAAAACTAGGGCATCTCCAAGTTTCTCTTCTTGTTCTATAAATCTAGACCAATTTTTCCTTTCATTAAAATCCATTGAAACTCCCATTGAAATCAATGGGACAGTGCATTTTCCTCTGAAAAGAGTGAGCTAAAGCTTGACTGTACAACCATTGTATGCAATAATTGAACTTTAATTTTAGTGAGAACCCTCAAGTTTAGTCTTCTTTTACTTTAAGGTATGATGGCTTTTATCATTTATTGAAATTCCATGGAAATCAATGGGAAACACTGTACCAAAAAACCATTTTCTATAAGGAGTGAGATAAAGTTTCCTGCACTATTATTATATGTAGTACATTGGACGGTATTTTTGGTGAATATGTCCAACTTTTATTTTGTCCTTTTGCTAAAGAAATTGGGTCCCTTTTGAAAAAAAAAAGGAAAAGTCAGCTTCCTGTTTCATTAGGGGGTCTCCTTCCTTCCTTCCTTCCTTCCTTCCTTCCTTCCTTCTTTCCTTCCTTCCTTTCTTCCTTCCTTCCTTCCTTCCTTCCTTCCTTCCTTCCTTCCTTCCTTCCTTCCTTCCTTCCTTCCTTCCTTCCTTCCTTCCTTCCATCTGTTTTTGTAGAGGACACACCCATTAGTTCTCAGGGTTTACTCCCTAGTTCTGTGCACAGAAATAACTCCTGGTGGTGCTTGGGGAAACAAATGTAATGCCGAGGTTGGCTGCATGCAAGACCAATACCTTAACTCATATACTATCACTTCTGCCATCGAAGGAGATTATTTATTGAGAATGACCTAACAAAAAACTACAGAATCCAATCTTTCTATCTTTGTACACCCACTGTCTGAGGGAAGTCCCACCAAATTCTTAGCAAAGAAGAGTTATAGAGGGTTTCCAAGTGAAGAGGGGACATAGTTCTTCAGTTCCATCTTCATCTTTGAGTCCATCACTGAGTCCACTATTGGTACTACCTCAAGTGGTCCAGGTTGTGTGGTTTATTAGTCCAGCTGGGGACACACATGCATGCTTTGCCTCTGAGTTCCCATGACATCTGGTATATCTGGTGCTTTCCAAGTGAAATTTATAAAATAATACAGAAGAGTAAGGGAGGAAATCATTACGAAAAATATAGTTAACAACATCTTAAATACATATATCCTAAGTTTATAATTGGGTTCTCATGGTAAATATAGTTTAATTATCAACCAAGAGTCAGCATGTCTTGGAAACTCTTATCTGCTTGCTTTCTTAGTTTCATCCTGTCCTTGGGAAGTAAGTGCCACATAATTTTTCTGTAATCTTCGAGGAAGGTCTAGGGCATGATTCAGAGAGACTGTGTTCCAAATAAACCTTCTCCCTCCAACCTGATTTTGTAAGGGCAGTCTTTTCCTTAAGGCAGGTGACTTTGCTCTCTAGAGTTAGCTTCCTAAAAGTGATCCCATGTTCTCATGAGAGTGGGAACTTCATATTTTTGGATGGCATATGAATAGATATTTTCCTTATTTTTCTTTTCATTTTTGTTCTTGCAATACCAGTGGTAACATACAAGCCTGGCTCTGGGTGTTTGCATAATTACTCATGGTGCACTTCTGGCATTGAACTCCTTATGGTAGAGCTTACTCACGTTATGGGTGTAGTGCTCACTAGTGGTCATTGTGGTGCTCACATATATGCTCACTGAAAGCATGCTCTTCCAGTCACACATCTCCTTTAAGTTGTAATGCTTATGCACGCCTATTGGCCATAAGCGCCAGAAATTGCTTGTGGTGTCAGGAATCAGAGAGAGCAGAACTGAATGACATAGCAAAAGGCTGCTAGGATCATGCTACCTGCATGTGGTAGCACTCAGTATTGAACTCATAGCCTTATCCTTGCAATTCAGACGCTCTAATCCACTGAGCTATCCTTTGATCCCTGTGAACAGTTATTTTTATTTGAATCAAATAAGCATTTTTCTTCTTTTTCTCTTTTTCTTTCTATAGGAGCTATCCATAGTGGCAATGCCAGGGTGGAGGCTCGGCCCACATCTACAAATGCTTGGACCCAGCAGTACTGATAGGCCACATAGTGCCAGAAATTCAACACAAGTTCTCACACATGCTATTCATGTGCTTTACCACTTGAGCTATCTCCCTGGCCTGAAATGTGTAGATGGTTAACTTTAATTTAGGTCTTGTGGTTTTGGTGTTCATTTATATGGGTGATCAGATTTTTTGTAAAAGCTAAGATATTTTATAAATGGATGGACATGGAGATTATCATGCGGGAGTAGAATGAGTCAGAAGGAAAGGGACAGATATAGAATGACTGTACTCATTTGTGGGATACTTTAAAAATAGTATGAGACTAATATCCAAGGCCAGGATAAACAGGGGCCAGAAGGACTGGTCAATGATTGGAATCTTGCTACAAGTGTGGTGGGAGAGAAGGGCAGTTATGAGAAAGAAGAGACCAGTATGACAAGAAGAATTAGAAAGTATCACTCTGGACAAGAACTGAGTGTTGAAAGCAATTAAAGTAAATCTATCTATCTATCTATCTATCTATCTATCTATCTATCTATCTATCTATCTATCTATCTATCTATCTATCTATCTATCTATCTATTTACCTATATCTATCTATATATAAAATATATAATATATAAAATGTATATAAAATCGATATTGCAAACCATAATGTCCAAAAGGAAAGAGAGAGAGAAAGGGGAGGGGTGAGGAGGAGAGAGAGAAAAGTGCCTGCCATAGAGTCAGGTGGGGGCTGGAGGAAAACTGGGGACATTGATGGTGGGAAATGGACATTGGTGAAGGAACATTATATGACTAAAACACAATCATGAACAGTTTTATAACTTTGTATCTCACTATGGTTCCATAAAAAAGAGGGAAAAAGCAGAAAATTTAATGGAAAACATTAATTACATAATAGTTCTCATAATATGTGGATGTGATATAATTTGGTAAGGTGGCACCCAGGCAAGTGGAGATTGGAGCACACTGTTTTTAGGGTAAACTTGCATTTCTAAGGAGAGCCTTATATAGAAGAGACCATATGCAGTTGCCAGGAAGATTGTGTGAGTGGAATCACTAGCATTTGGCTCCAAGAGACTTCTCATTTCTGGATCTCTGGTGAGAGTAAATAAAGCCTAGAATACATTTACTAATTTATTAGATCTACTGATTGTCTCCTCTGTGAGTACAGATAATTAGCCCATTGACTGTGTTTTGTTTCTTCATTGGCTTCTACAACTGTTTTCCTTGCCAAAGTTCAAGGCAGAAATGGTAACTAAACCTTAAATTACTCTGTTTGGATAGAATCTCTTCGCCTCCAGAATTTGCATATCAACCCCATCATAGATTCTCTAGAAAGGATTTGCCAAATCTTTTCTCCTTTTACTTTACCCTATCCCAGCCTTTATCCTTCTGAGACATCACATGGGGAGCATTCATAAGCACTGACAAGCCAAAGAAATTCATACTAGCCTTATCTATTTCTGCTTGAGAGGTGACTCCTTGTTCCGTCATCTCCTGGGTATTTCCAAATGGCTGCTGTTGCACACTGCAAAGGAGCTGAGGAAAAACAGCATTTATTGAGTCCCTATTCCATAAACTAGGGACTAGGGACATAAGCACTAAGCCTCTGTCTGAACTCTTTGAACTATCCCACCAGCCCAGTCTTTGTCATTTGATACCTGAAGAAACTAAGGTTCACAGAAGCGCAGTGATTTGCCCCAGTTTCCCTTACTCAGGCACTTTCTACTCCCTCCCACATGGGCTTGTCCTTTTCTGTCTGGTACATGTTACTGCCACTGCTACTTGGAAGACTAGCAAAAGGTCTCAATTCAAGGGCTCTCTTTTGCTTGCAAACAACAATGTGCTGAAGGGAAAAACAGATTGATTAAAGTTGAATTTGTCCTAGTGGGGAAACTAGCCAGAGGATCTCTGGAGAGTCTCAGACGGGGCCTGGCTGGCTGTCAGGATGTGGCCTGGAGCCTAACTTCCCTTCCTGGCCCTCCCTTTATCTTACTACCCTTTTTCATTGCCTTCTGCTCTCTGACCCCATGACCCATTCAGGAGAGTTGAAAAGCTAGCTTGCCTGGAAGAAAATGGCTTTTGTTATTTAACCTGCATAAGTGTCTCCATGTGCCTTCTTGGGAAATCTACTACTGTCTCAGAGAGGGAGATATTTGTTTTGTTGGGACCAAAAAGCAAAGCTAAGACAGCTCCTTTCATATATTGAAGGTTTTGTTTCCACCTTCTTTCTGATCGCTAATTCTAACTGTATTTTTTATAAAAAAAAATAGGTGATAATTATACAGATCCTTAACCTAGCATTTCAAGATACCAACAAACTGGTCTCAAGCAGCCTTTCCAATTCACTCTTTCAACATATGTTTTGCCATTTGTATTGATATTGTAGTGATTCAAATAGACCAAACTCATATATGTATATTTACATATGCGTAGAGAGACAGTTGAATGATCCAAGGTACTGAAAAGGTGGGGGTCATTGATATTGAGGGGTTCCTACTATTAGAAATGTCAGAGGAGTAATAGAGTAATCTAGCAAATTCTATACACGGTATAAGATACTAAGCCACACCCCTAAATGCTGCAAACTAATGGTAAATCGATACAAATGACCAAAAAATAGATGCAACTGATTATTTAGTAAGACCCTAATAAGTAGACAGACTTTCAAAACAAAATCAAGAAGTGGTAAAATTCTGCTTCTCAAGTGAGGAACACATAAAGTAAATAAACAGGTAGTCTTGATAACATGTGTCTGAAATGTGGTATAAATTTGAGGCATTAATTTTGACAAATTGAGGTGCCTTCTGGACTCCACATCTGTGGTTCAAGCCTAGTATTCATGAGGACTTGAAAGATCTCTCACTCAGGAGAAGTGATCCCGGCAGCTAGCTAAGTCATGCTAAGGACACTCACCCTGTCCCACTTTTTCACTTCCACTCAGTCACCCAAATTGCCCTCTTGTTGGTTTGTGATTCTCTCTCCATCATTTTGTTTTCATTGAATTGGAGATGGCCAAAGTCAGCCCTAAGAAAGTTGGAGTCGAATTTAATATTAGAAACTTCAAAACCTGTCTGGGAGGCCAGGAGTGATAACACAGCGGGTAGACATTTGCCTTGAATGTGGCCGACCGGGTTCAATCCCTGGTATCTCATATGTTCCCTGAGCATTGCCAGGAGTAATTTGTAAGTGCAGAACTAGGAGTAACCCTGAGTATTTCTGAGTGTGACCCCAAAATAAATGAATAAATAAAAATGAAGGAATGAAAGAATGAATAAATAAATAAATAAATAAAACCTATCTGGGCAGGAATATAAAAAATATTGAGAACAATCCCCCACCCCTGGTTATCTTTCTCTGAGTTAAGGAAAGATTCTTAATTATAAATCTTTATGTGACGTTGCAGTGGAAGTATGCCTCAGGGAATCAGCCAAGTGAATTTTATTTATCATTCTGGTGCCCACCAATGTATAATCCACTCTTTCCAGAAATACACTTCTGGGGCTCTAGAGAATCCAGCAGATAAGGTGCTTGCTTTGTATACAACTGACCCAGATTCGATCTCTAAGAACCACCAGGAGTGATCCTTGAGCTGAGAGCTAGGAGTAAGCACAGCTGGATATGACCCAAAATAAAACCAAAACAAAAATGTGCTTCCATGTTCTTTTTTTCTATAAAAACTGCTTCTTGTCACCATATAATTGAGACCTTTTTTTTTCCCAGGAAAACGAATCCACCACTCCTCTGAATAAACCTGTTTTTCTCACATCATTTCTTATCTCTTGAATACTGGCCTTCAAAAGGCAAACACCAAAACTTGGATTTGGTAACAATTTTGTTGAGCATAATTAGGATAAGCTCTGTGCTCCAGATGACTCAGTCTTCCCAATTCCCAATGGTCAGAGGGTTGCAGCAGCTGGCCAGAGCTTTACACAATCGATCCTGTTCCTGGGAAAGATAAGTCATCAGGTATGTGCTGGCTGCTTTCCTCAAGGCTAGCTGACCTCCTGGGAGAAACCTAGGGAACCCTGATGCTGTAAAGACTCATTTGTGAGCTCTTCCTCTATGGACCTAGCTGCTCTAAGTGCTATGTTGATAGAAAAACATGGGTTACTTTGGAAAGAGTTGGCAGACTCAGTGGACAACAGCTAAATACTCGCTGTGTACAACCCAAAAGCTCTCTGTTCTCATGACTTGGGATTTCTGTCATTTGGAAACCATGGGTCTTCTGAGTTGCTGTCAAGCAAGTGAGCAGACTTTTGTGACATCTACCAAGGATCTGTATTCTGAAGGATCTCCATTCATGTTGGATTCTGTTCTGCTTTTGTTTTAGATTTGTTTTATTCTGTATGTTTTGCACATGAAATTTAATTTTTTGTTTCATTTTGTAATGGAAAATTCAAATGAAAACCCCTTGAACATATCCTAGCAGTCTGGACTACCCTTAGTTGTGAGTCCATCAGTAAAAAAGAAGACTAATTTTCTATTGTGACAATGCTTCACCTATGGGGTGCCTGGATAAGCACCTGGAAGAGGGGATATCTACGCTTCTTAGAAGTGTGAAAAACAGTAAAAGACTGAAACTGATCTCAGGACCTGCACCAGCACATGGACCCTCACCGCCAGGAGGAAATGTGGTGAGGGTGTGGCTTCCCAGACAGTGGATTCATGCGGGCACAAGTTAATCTTCCCTTCCATATTGCATTGGGCCCACATCTTGGCCTCTTATACCAGGTTCTCACAAGGGCAGCCTAACTGCCAGAACAGCATTAGACCAATAGTCCATTTAACATACCTCCAAAACTTACAAAAATAACAGCAAACACAAAAAATCAATACTATCCCAAACTAAAAGCAACAGTAAGATCAGGCCTAGGAACATATCATCTGAATAAGTGCTAGAGTACCCACACAAGTGACACAGGAACACCAAAGAGGAAAATAATATCTGGAAGGGGAAAGAGGAGATCACCATCTACTGAGCCTCCCCAGAGTACTACCTGGCAGTGAGACGGGACACTCAAAGTACACTACAAGGATTCACCTCCAGACTACCACAGCATTATGGGGAAATAATAGAGATCTCCAGCACGAGGAGTGGATGAATAAAAAAGACCTAGAGCCTCAACAAGGAATACTAATAACATAATATCTCCGAAAAAGGATTCAGAGATGAAATGGTGAGAATGCTTAATAATCTCAGATAAACAGTGGAATGAAAGTCCAATAAAATACAGGAGGATATGAAAGAATCAGTGGAAACAACAGTCAATTAAAACAGGAGGAAATAAGAGTAGAAATAAGAAAACTACAAACAGAACTGTCAGTAAAACATTTGGTAGCGAAATGAAAAACTCAGTGGGTGTTCTCAACTGTAGAATAATGAAAACTGAAGACAGATTCAGTATAGTTGAAGATGAGCTGCAGAAAACACTTAGGCAACAACAAAAAGATGGAAAAAGACATCAAAATAGCTGGCAAGAGAACATTGGGATAAATTCAAGAGGGACAACATAAGAATCATTGGGTTCTAACTGAGCATTAAATAGAGGCAAAAAGATACACATGACAACCCTTTAATGTATGTTCTGTAATCCATAGTCTGGAGGGAAGGAAAAGAGAAAGAGAGAGAAACGGGAAAGAAATAAAGAACCTGCCATGGAGCAGGGCTGGGGGAAGGGAGGGAACCGGGGACGTTGGTGGTGGGAGATAGGCACCAGTGGCGGGATGGGTGCTGGAACACTGTATGACCAAAACCCCAAATATGAACTTTTTAATTGTATATCTTTGTAATTGTAAAAATAAAAAAATTTAAAAAAAAAGAAAGTAAAAACACACACACACAAAAAGAATCATTGGGTTCTAGAAGGAAAGGAAAGCAACCCCAGTGAGCTAGGAACAGTTAAAGACATCATTGCTGAAATGTTCATAGAGCTGGTGGATGCAGGCCTCCAGATCCAAGAAGCCCAAAGGATACCAGCTAAAAGAGACCCTAATAAAAAGATCCCAAGACACATCCTAATCAGAATAACGAATGACATAGACAGACATAATACTGGAAGCAGACTTCCAGATCAAAAGAGGAAATTTCATAAAAAGGAGCATCCCTTAGATTTACAGCACTTATTGAACAAAATGCTCCAAGCCCAAAGACAGTGGTGAGATATAGTGAAAAAACTCAATTAAATAAAGGCTTCACCAAGAATACTTTACCTTACTAGATTCCTATGCAGATTTCAAGGAAAGAGTTGTTGGATGACACACCCTACTATGCCTTAGGCTCTGGCTACACTTAGCTTAAGTGAAGAGCTGTTCCCTGCCTTTAAGAAATCTCTGGAGCAGACACAGTGGGAGATTGGGTAGAATTGGATTGATTTCATAATTTTATACAGCATACATATTCTTATTATGAATCTTGCTTGCCCCAGTTCAATACTCTTCCTACTCTCACAGGTCCCTGCGAAGGACATACAATCCTCTGGGGCAGAAGGGGATCCCTAGACCCTGCTCCCAGATTTTGTCGGGGGCTCCCAGCGTACCCTGACAAAGATACACAATTTCATGGATGAGCTTCATAAAATCAAGTCAGTCTTAAAATAAAAACTGAAGGGGCTTCTTTTCTTTTTTCTCTTTTCTTTTCTTTTTTTCTTTTCTTTTCTTTTCTTTTCTTTTAAGACAATACTTTTCTTTTTTTGTATTTTAAGACAAGACTTGTCTTTTTAAGATAAGACAAATCCCCAAAACACAACAAACTTATACAAGAAGATGGCACAAAACCCCATGACAATAAGCTCTTTCAATGTCAATGATCTAAATGAGCCACTAAGAGACATAGAGTGGCAAATGGATTAAAAACTGAATCGAACATTCTGCTCCCTACAAGAAACACATATAAACAGACAGAACAAACACAAACTAATATCTGACAACATAAGATTTCAGGTGAACTGAATATACACAAAGAGACTTAAGTGATAAACTCTAAATATCTGCAGGGCTAGCCACAATGTGTAGAAGAAGAGGGAGAGAGATGCAGAGAGAGAGACAGAGAGAGAAAGAGAGGAAACGGGGGTACCTGCTATTGAGTCAGCCTGGGGGTGGGCAGGAGGGGGTGGGGTACATTGGTGGTGGAAATGGGGCACTGGTGGAAGAATGGGTGCTGGAATACTGTATTACCAAGAACCAATTATGAACACCTTTGTAATTGTATGTCTCACGGTGGTATAATAAAAAAATAAAAAAATTTTAAAAAAGATTTCAGGTGAGAAAGGTTGTAAGGGACAGTGAAGGCCATTTCTTAATAATCAAGAGATATGTATATCAGGAAGAAATTACACTCCTAAACATAAACACACACAATAAGTGGCCAGAAAAATACTTAAGACAACTTCTAATAGACTTCAAGGAATACATTATGGCAACACAATGGTAGTTGGAGGCTTCAACACTGCCTGTTCACCTCTTGATAGTCTGAGATGAAAACTCAGCAAGGAAATTCAAGCTTTAAAGGAAGAAAGGGGAAAGAGAGCTAGTGGATACATACAGGTATTTTCATTCCCCAAAAGGCAAATACACATTTTTCTTTAGTGCACATGGAACAGTTTCAAAAACAAACCACATGTTGGGCCACAAACATGCCACGATAAAATCAAGAAGATGGAACTTTTATCAACTCTCCTCTCAAACCAGGATGCACTGAAAATAGAAGTTAATCACAAACAGAAATGGAAAATCAAACACCTGGAAACTAAAAAGCTCACTGCTGAGCAACCAGTGGGTCATAGAACAAATTAAAGAAATCAAAAGATTCCTGGAAACAAATGAAAATAAGGACATGAGCTGACAGATCTTGTGGGAGACAACTAAAACACTGTTAAGGGGAAGTTTATAGCTCTGCAAGTGTTCATCAGGAAGGAAGAAAGAGCCCACATAAATAATTAGACCTCACAGCTCAATATCTTACAAAATGACCAACAAATGGAGCCCAACTCAGGCAGGAGGAAGGAAATAATAAAACTTAGAGCAGAAATCAATGAGCTGGAATCCCACCCTCCAAAATAAAAAAAAATCAATGAAACCAAGAGCTGGCTCTTTGAAAAGATAAACAAGATTGACAAACCACTTGCAAGTCTCACAAAGAAAGAGAGAGAACCCTGATAAACCGAATCTGAAATGAAAAGAGACATCACAAAAGAAACCACAAAAATTCAAAAGATCATCAGAGATTACTTTGAGAGTCTTTATGCCACAAAACAGGAGAACCTAGAGGAAACGGACAAATTTCTGGATTTCAATAACTCCTCAAGGTGGAACCAAGAAGACTTGGAATACCTGAATTAGCCTATCACTATTGAAATTAAATGATCACCAAAACTCTTCCCCAAAACAAAAGCCCAGGTCCAGATGAATTCACTAGTGAATTCTTCCAAAACCTTTAAAGATAAACTATTGCCAATCCTTTTTTAGACTTTTCCAGGAATGTGAAGAAACAGAAATACTTCCAAACAGGTTCTATGAGCTACATATCACCCTGATACCAAAGCAGAGTGAGAAACCACAAAAAAAAGAAAATTATATGCCAATATCCCTGATGAACACAGATGCAAAATCTTCAAAAACGCTAGCAAATAGAATCTAATGACTCATCAAAAAGCTCAGACATTGGATTACAGAACAGTGGTATAATAAAATACTTTTTAAAAAAAGCTCAGACACAATGCCAAGTAGGATTTATCCCGGGAATCCACAAGGCTACAAGTATTAATCTCAATGGGGAAAAACTAAAAGCCTTCCCCTAATAGCAGGGGCAAGACAAGGTTGCCCTCTTTTGCCACTTCTATTCAGTATAGTAAGGGAAGTATTTGCCATAACAATTAGGGAAGCAAAAGATATTAAGGGCATCCAGATAGGAAAGGAAGAAATCAAACTATCACTGTTTGCTGATGACATGGTACAATATTTAGAGAACCCCAAAGTTTCTACCAAAAGTTCTTAGAGAATAGGTCTCTATAGTATAGCGGCAGGTTAGAAAATCAATACCCAAAGGTCCATGGCTTTCCTATATACAAATAACAAAAAACAGAAGAAATTGATAATAAGAAACAGTATGTACATTCATGATTGTGCCTCAGAAACTCAAGTACCTCATAATCAGATTAACTAAGGGCATAAAGGACTTATATAAAAAAAACTGCAAATTATTACTTCAAGAAAGAAAAGAGTACAATGAGGAAATGGAGAAATATCCCCTTTTCATGGACTGGGAAAATTAATATCAAAATGGCAATACTCCCTAAGGCATTATACAGATTCATACAGCCCCTATAAGGGCACCCATTCCATTTTTTGAATAAATTGATAAAAGGCTCCTGAAACACACATTGAAAAATAAATCCCCATGAATAGGTAAAGCAATCCTTGGGACAAGAAGACGGGGGCATCACCTTCCCCAAATCAAACTGTACTACAAAGAGGTAGTAATTAAAACAGCATGGTATTGGAATAAAGACAGACCTGTAGACTCATGGAATGCAGTTGAATATCCTGACACTCATCCTCAAATACATGCTCATTTAATCTTTGATAAAGGAGTAAAAATATGAAGTGGAAAAGGAACACCTCTCAAGAAGTTATGCTGGAAAAACTAGGCAGCTACATGTAAAAATGAACTCAGACTTCTTTCTAATGCCATGCTTCTTTCTAATACCATGCATCAAAGTCAGATAAAAATGGATTAAAGATCTCAACATCAGACACGAATACATAGGTGCATTGAGGAAAACATAGGCAAAATTCTCCATGACATTGAAACTAACACATCTTCAAAGATGAAACACTACTGATTAACAAAGTTGAAGCAAAGGTAAAACATGGGAGAGCATGAAATTGGGAATCTTCTGCACCTCAAAAGAAATGGTTACCAAGATACAGAGACAGCCCACTGATTGGAAAATAATAATTACCCAATAACCATCTTATAAGGGGTTAATATCCGAGATACATAAAGCGCTGGTAGCACTTTACAAAAAAATAAAATTCAACCAGTCCAAAAATGGGGAGAAGAAATGAACAGAAATTTCATCAGAGAAGAAATTCAAATGGCCCTAAGGCATATGTAAAATGCACTTCACCACTAATATCATGGAGATGCAAATCAAAAACAACAATGAGATAGCATCTCATGCCACAGAGATTGGCACACATCCAAAAAAGCAAGAACAACCATCCAGTGCTGGCATAGATGCGGGGAGAAAGGTACTCTCATGTACTGTTGGTGGGAACGCCAACTGGCCCAGCCTTTTTGAAAACAATATGGACATTCCTCAAAAAACTAGAACTTGAGCTCCTATTTGACCCAAATACCACTCCTGGGAATAGACCTGGGAGCCCAAAGACACACAGCAGAAATACCATCTGCAATTCTATGTTTATTGCAGCACTGTTCACAATAGCCAGAATATGGAAAAAACCTGAGTACCTGAGAACAGAGGACTGGATAAATGGTAGGGCCAGAGCGACAGCACAGCGGGTAGGGTGTTTGCCTTGCATGCTGGGTTTGATCCCCAGCATCCCATATGGTTCCCCAAGCGCTGCCAGGAGTAATTCCTGAGTGCAGAGCCAGGAGTAACCCCTGAGCATTGCTGGGTGTGACCCAAAAAAGCAAAAAAAAAAATCTATGGTACATCTACAGAGTGGAATGCTATGCATCTGTTAAAAATCATGAAATTTGCCTATAAAGGGATGGACATGGAGAGCGTCATGCTTAGTGAAATTAATCAGAAGGAAAAGAAGAGATATAGAATAACTATATTCATTTGTGGGATATAAAATGGTATAGCTCTTTCGATTCCTCTCCTGGGAGACCCGAATAGCATTCTCATCCTGCTTTCGTAGGGCCCAGGTCTCTGAGGCGTATGTTAATGCAGGGAGAACAGTGGAGTCAAAGAGATGTGCCCGAGTCGGAGGTTCTTTGTCCTTTTTAGCTATTTCTTCAATGCTTTTGAAGACATTCCATGCCGCTCTCTTCCTCCTGTGCAGCTCAGGTTTTAGGTCGTTCATCATGTTGGCTTCTCGACCTAGGTACACATAACTGCTGCATTCAGAGATGTCTGTTCTATTGAGAGTGAATGGGACCTCTGGAACTAGTTCATTTTTCATAAACATAGTTTTCTTTTAGATTCAGCTGTAGACCTATCTTTCCACATTCTCGGTCGAAGTCAGCCAGCATTTGTGCCACTTGGCTAATGTTTGGTGTTATTAGAATGATGTCATCAGCGAAGCGAGAGGTGGTAGTTGCCGACCATCTATCTTCACTCCCATTCCTTCCCATTCTAATTGTCGCATGATGTTCTCGAGGGTGGCACTGAAGAGTTTTGGTGAAATGGAATCACCCTGCCGAACCCCTCTTTTGACATCAATGATTACTTCCTTGTAGAATGGTGAGATCCTGGTGGTGAATCCGTAATACAGCTCAAGAAGGATCTTGATGTATTGGGTTTGAACACCCTTTTTGGCACGCCTCACTCAAGTGAGAGAAGGAATCCGGAGTTCTGACCTCCGTCGCTATTCCAGAATCAGGGACGCTGTCTCGTTTGCCAAGGCATCGAAAATCAGATGAGCTGGACATGCAATGTGATTTAGAGACGACCGCTGGACTAGAGCCATTACCGACTCGATCCTACGGGAGGTCAAAAGATCACGTGGCCGCCCACCTACAAGATGGTCAGACTTCCTTGTCAAGACCCTGAATGAACGGTTTGAGGCTCTTCATATTCCTGAATCAACCAGATGCCATTGGGCTACATTGGCACGTGATAGGGTCCAATGGAAATGTTACTGGTGCCCGCTCGAGCAAATTGATGAATAACGGGATTCAAGTGATCAAGTGATCAAGTGAAAAATGGTATAGCAGAGGTGAGGGAGGAATTGTCAATGGTTGCAATCTACTACTAGTGTGTGGGGAAGAGATGTTAGGTAAGATAGAAAAGGGAAGATAGAAAACAGTTTGCCAATAATTGTTGGAAATGGTAATGCTAGCTAGACTAGAAGTGAGTATTCAAAGTAGGTAAAGGAATAGACATGATAACCCTTCAGTGCCTATATTGCAAACCATAATTTGCCAAAGGAGAAAGAGAGACAAGAACAATGCCAACAAAGAGGCAGGTTGGGGGGAGGGAAACTGGGGATGTTGGTGTTGGGAAAGATGCACTGGTGGGGGGGATGGGTGTTGGAACACTCTATGACTGAAACCCAATCATGAACAGCTTTGGAATGGTCTATCTCATGGGGATTTAATAAAAAAATGGCTTTATATATGTGCTATAATTTGGAGACAGCCCCTAAGTGGGTCTCTCAACTGCATTACCATTATATAACTAAAATTGTTTTGTCAAAGATTTGTTAAGTGGGATATAGATCATATGTTTAAATTTTATGAAATTGTATAACAAGAACTCTTATCAGAAGGGGCCCCCTCTGTCTCTGAATAGGACAGGCAGCAAGAAAAGTTTCTGTCAGTATCCCCACTTCCATAATCAGGAAGTTGGGAGTTTGATTTTTCTCCCTTTTGCATCTTGATCTCATGTCTTTGTCTACTATGCATTACCTCTACGGATGCTGCCAGCCTTATTTGTGCCAGCAACAACCTTCCTTTAAGGCTAAAGTGTTGACTGGCTCCCTCTTTTAAATCCCAAGGAGTGCTAGGAAGCCTTTCTTGGTGTGCTATTGTTAATCTTGGTTTCCTCTGTTTTAATGTGGGGAGTTCTAACTTGGTCTAATCTAATATTCTGTATATTGTGGTAGTTTATTTGGTTTTTTTTTTTTTTTTTGCTTTTTTGGGTCACACCCGGCAATGCTCAGGGGCTACTCCTGGCTCTGCACTCAGGAATTACTCCTGGCGGCGCTCGGGGACCATATGGGATGCCGGGATCGAACCCAGGCCGGCATGAGCCGGCCGCGTGCAAGGCAAACGCCCTACCCGCTGGGCTATCGCTCCGGCCCCTGTGGTAGTTTATTTGTACGTCTTTCTGATTTAAAAAAGATTTTGATGTACCAATGTTGTGCACAGCTTGTAGCTTTGAAGCTAATAAAAATTTTTAAGAGTTAAACATCTCTAAATGTTCTCTGAGCTCCCTTATTACATTAAGGTTTAGTGTTGTGCTCTTTTGTTCTGCTCTGGGCTGTTATCAGTTCCAGTGTTTTCTTTAGAAAACCATCATGTTAAATCCATAAGATTCTTAACTAATTAACAAACAGGACAAACTCAATTGTTGCTGGAGACCAGAGCGTGATTTTCCATATTTTCGGGAAATATCTACTGGATGCTTTATTCGTGTGCCATACTTTGGGGGCTTTGGACCACACCCAGTGTTACTTAGGGATTACTCCTGGTTCTGTGCTCATGGATCACTCCTGGTTGTGCTCAAGGGACCAGATGGGGTGCTAGGGATCAAATCCGATTGGCAGCAAGCAAGGCAAACACCCTACCTGCTGTACTATGGCCCCCTTTTTAATGTGTTAATGATATTTTTTTAGTTTGTGAATCAAGGGTTTGGAGAGTTTTTTTTTGTTTTTATGTACTGCAACACCTAGGCCTTGTCTATTCTGTTATTATAAGGAGGAAGTCTTGAAAACCAAAATGCTACAATATTATCAGTAGGCAGTACTTATATTCTCTTGAGTTTGCAAACTGTACAAGGAGGCTGGAGTGATAGTACAGTAGTGAGTGTGTTTGCCTTGTATACGGTCTACCAACTTCAATTCACGGCATCCCATATGGTACCCCTAACTGCTAGGAGTAATTCCTGAGTACAGAGCCAGGAGTAACCCGGAACATCGCTGGTGTGATCCAAAAGGCAAAAAATAAATAAAATAGATATCACTTCACTTGTATAACTTGTCTTCCCGTCGTTCATCGATGTGCTCGAGCAGGCACCAGTAACATCTCCATATGACCTATGGCGTGCTAGTGTAGCCCAAGGGCATCTGCTTGCTCTAGGAACACGAAGAGCCTCAAACCATTTGCTCAGGTAGGAATGAGGTCTATAATTGTTACTGGTTTTTGGCATATCAAATACAACATGGGTAGCTTGCCAGGCTCTTCCATGCGGGTGGGATACTCTCGGCAGTAGACTGTCATTTCTTGCATTTACTGATGAACTGTTCACGCGAAACTGGGAGAGATCAGCTTCTCTTGGGTGGAATTGGATGCTGAAAATGGCGGCCCTCATGCTGCGGGGTTCCTCAGGCTTCTTGCGAGGCTCTATTGGGATGATGGGCCAGAGCTAGAACCTGCCTTCCCTCCTGGACACCTTACGGTCAGCCCAGCACAGGGAGAGCTGGTAGCAGCTCTGCCCCATGTATCGCTTCTCGGCCTTTTGACTAAGATCAAGTGTAGATTTCTAGTTTAAGATAAATAAATAACAAAATAAACCAAATGTACAATTGAGTGATTCTATTTTAGCTGCCATCCTGTTTTACAAATGCAAATGTTACACTCAATTAATAACTAATTAATTTAAATACCTAATAAACATTAATTTCCTAATAACTGCATAGTTATAAAATTCCTAGTAATTTCTAAATAACTAATAAACATGAATTTCCTAATAACTGCACAGCTTTAGTGGTATTTGCTGCAGAGACTGAGGATAATATCCACAAATCAAATAGTTTAAGTATTTTTTCAGAGAAACAGAAGAGAGAAAGCAATAGTACAGCGTGTATGGCGCTTTGCCTTATATACAATTGACCTGGTTTAGGAGAAGGAGAAGGGAATGATAAGAGACAGGAAAAGAAACTTTGGGAAAGTGAGTGAACTAAACAACATTTCATCTCTCATAACCTCCCATAAAATACATCTCTTAGTAATAGCTCTTCCCTTTGGAGAAACAGAATAGGGTATCTTACATCCACCTTCTTCCAAATGGTCTTAAGAGTTTTAAATATCAGAGGTAGTCTGTTTAAAAATCGAAGTGAGGCAAGAGAGATTGTACAGTGGGGAAGGCACTGGAGCACAATCCCCAGCACCACATCTGGTGCCCTTAGCACTGTCAGGCGTCGCCCATGAATAAACATCGAGGATTAAGCCACAATAACTGCAAGATATAACCCAAAACACCATTTTCTTTTTTAAAAAAAATCTAAATTTGGGGCATGAAAGAGTCATAGAACAAAATACTTAAGCATTTGTGATTTTCTCTAAAACAATATTAGCAATATGTAGAGGCTTCCCACAATATGTAATTGTGGGAGGAAAGGGAAACAGTGCCTAAAAAGGAAAGTAAGAAAAGATAGAGAGAAAGACAGAGAGAGAGAGAGAGAGAGAGAGAGAGAGAAGGGAGAAGTACCTGAGGCAGGCTCTGTGTGTATGGGGGGGGGGGTTGGCTGGAAGGAAACTGGGGAAATTGATTGTGGGAAATGCACCTTAGTGGAGGGTGTTGGAACACTGTATGACTGAGACTTGATCATGAACAACCTTCTAACTGTATCTCACAGTAGTTCAATAAAAAAAGAAAATCTAATTGTGGGGAGAAGTGCAAAAATATTGCCAAACTTCTACTGTTGAAACCTCACTTGTATCACTTCACTTGTCTTCCCATTGTTCATCGATTTGCTCGGTGGGCACAAGTAACATCTCTATACATCCTGTTGCGTGCTAAGCGTAGCCCAAGGGCAAGACTGTTGAAACATAATGCCTCTAAAATGTAAAAATACAGGGGCCGGAGCTATAGCTCAGCGGGTAGGGCGCTTGCCTTGCACTCGGCCGCCCATGCTGGCCGAGTTCGATCCCGCATCCCATATGGTCCCCTGAGCACCGCCGGGAGGAATTCCTGAGTGCAGAGCTGGAGAAACCCCTGAGCATTGCCGGGTGTGACCCAAAAAAGTAAAATAAAATAAAATAAAATAAAATAAAATGTAAAAATACAGTGGCATGAAAGAGGGCCAGAGAGATAACTCAACAGATTGAGCATATGATATACTTTGTGTATAGGGAGGCCCAGGTTCAATTCCCAGCATAGTACCAGAAGATGATCAATCCCTAAACAAGAAGCCATGCATAGGCCCCAAGGATCCCATGGGGTGTGGCCCAGAAATAAACAAAAGTAACGTGCAAGTTTTTATATCAGGTCATCAGAGTAAATAAGGAGAACTGTCTGTAACTGAGTAAACCTGGTCTGAATACCAGAGAGAGGTAACATGAGGCAGCGTGGACGTATTGGTACCATTGGGAGTAGGAAGAGGGAAGAATCTTAAAAATAATTGAGACTTAAAGGGGGTAGGGAAGAACAAAAAGTATGCCATATGCAGATTATATGCAAGCATGTTCAACAATTGCAATGAAAATATATCAGATAGTAAGTAAAATGCGCTTTGGTTTATCCCCATTCCCTTTTGGACATTTAAAGGATTTTTTCTTTCTGTTCCTTATTTTTCATGTAAGCATAGAAAAACATACTATAAAGAGTTTGGGTGTTGTCAAAACTTTTGATATTATAGATCACTTGATCACTTGACATCCCTTTATTCGGTCGACTTGCTTGAGCGGGTGCCAGTAACGTTTCCATTTGACCCTATCACATGCCAGTGTAGCCCAATGGCATCTGCTTGCTCCAGGAATACAGAGCCTCAAACCGTTTATTCAGGGTCTTGATGAAGAAGTCTGACCATCTTGTAATTGGGGCGGCCATGGATCTTTTGACGTCGGTGGGATCGGTAACTGCTGTAGTCCAGTGGTTGTCTCCAAATCGCGTTACACGTCCAGCTCATCTGAATTTCAACGCCTTGGCAAACAAGACAGCGTCCCTGACTCTGGATCATCAACAGAGGTCGGAACACCGGATTCCTTCTCTTACTTGAGTGAGGTGTGATATTCCAAGCAAAATCTTTTTCGATTCCTCTCTGGGAGACCCTAATAGCATTCTCATCCTGCTTTCGTAGGGCCCAGGTCTCTGAGGCGTATGTTAATGCAGAAAGAAACGGTGGAGTCGAAGAGATGTACCCGAGCCAGAGGTTCTTGTCCTTTTAGCTATTTCTTCGATGCCCTTGAAGGTGTTTCAAGCTGCTCTCTTCCTCCCTGCGCAGCTCAGGTTTTAGGTCATTCATCATGTTGATTTCTCGACCTAAGTTCACATAACTGCTGCATTCATAGATGTTTGTTCCGTTGAGAGTGTATGGGGGCATCTGGAGCTAGTTCCTTTTTCATGAATATAGTTTTGCTTAGATTCAGCTGTAGACCTATCTTTCCACATTCTCGGTCAAAGTCAGCCAGCATCTGTGCGTTGGCTAATGTTTGGTGTTATTAGGAACAATGTCATCAGTGAAGCTGAGGTGGTGTAGTTGCCAACCATCTAGCTTCACTCCCATTCCTTCCCATTCTAATTGTCGCTTGGCGTTCTCGAGGGTGGCACTGGTATATCTATCTATCTATCTATCTATCTATCTATCTATCTATCTATCTATCTATCTATCTATCTATCTATCTATCTATCTATCTATCTATCTGTCTATCCATCCATCCATCCATCCATCTATCTTAGATAGATAATAAATAAATAAATAAATAAATGAAATTATGCTAAACTTAAAAAAAGTGAACCGGGGCCGGGGCGATAGCCCAGCGGGTAGGGCGTTGGCCTTGCATGCAGCCGGCCTATGCCGGCCCAGGTTCGATCCCCGGCATCCCATATGGTCCCCTGAGCACCGCCAGGAGTGATTCCTGAGTGCAGAGCCAGGAGTAACCCCTGAGCATCACCGGGTGTGACCCAAAAAGCAAAAAAAAAAAAATAAAGTGAACCTAAAATATGGAATGGGTTGATTAGTATCTGGGTGCTAGAGAAAGCAAGATAAGAGATCCAAGTCTTTCTTCTGTGGCCATGTTTGCCTGAAATCATCTTCTGAGATCTTTGAAAGTGAAAAAAAATCATGACATTGGATAACTTTTTTCCCTCTTTATTGATGAAAGCTGGGATTATTCTCCGTCTGTAAAGTGACTTAATAGCTGTATTTTACAGATCAAAACCCAAATTAAACTAAAACTTAAGTTGTTTTATCATACAAGTGAAAGTATGATTTCAGAAAAAGGAGACAACTTTTGAAGTGGAGATACAGAACTGTTGAAACGTTTTAAAAGTTCTTATTTTTACAAACATAACTAAAATGGTTTTATTTACAGACATCTGAAATTCTAGTGAAAATAAAGCACATTTTTTGTCTCTGAATTTCTCTCCCAATTTAATGTTGCTTCTAGATGAAATTGTTAGAATATCTGGCCCCAAATGATTGTGGTCTAAGATACTTTTGATGAACGAAAAGTAATTTTAGCTGAAGCGGTTTAGTTTGAAACATGCAGATCTTTAAAGTAATAAATAAAGTCTACTAAATGTTTCTTGTATCTGTTCCTGTTAACCCAAATTAACTCATTCCTATGAACAGTTTTTTACTAGAATAAAGACAACATAGGAGTTGCCTATGCTAATCACAATGGAATTTCCAAGTCAGGTAAGAGTAATTGAAAAGTAAAAGCATAAACCAGATGCTAGAAATCTCTAGCAATGAGTGGTCTTTTAGATTTTTGATTATTAAACATTAGAGCTACTTAATGAGAGAAAAGGGATTATTATTTTTTTTCTTTTTTTTTAATTTTTTATTTTTACAATTACAAAGATATACAATTAAAAGTTCATATTTGGGTTTTGGTCATACAGTGTAGCAGCACCCATCCCGCCACCAGTGCCCATCTCCCACCACCAACGTCCCCGGTTCCCTCCCCCTCCCCCAGCCCTCCTCCATGGCAGGTTCTTTATTTCTTTCCATTTCTCTATCTTTCTCTTTTCCTTCCTCTCCAGACTATGGATTACAGAACATACATTAAAGGGTTGTCATGTGTATCCAGAAAAGGGATTATTTCAGGTCATATTTGATTTCCATCTATGATAAAGCTAAAGTCACATCATGATCTTTATAGAAATTTAGAGGACTCTGTTTTGCTTTATGTTTTTCCCAAAATGTCTTGGAAAATTAAAGTTGTACTAAGTTTAATAATTGGAACGATGCTGAGTACTTAAATCATTGTATTAAACTATTGGGCTTAATTTACTTTTAAATTAAGAGTTCAGTCAGAACCATGTCCATGAGTAAACATTATTTATAGTATTGTGAGCCAATAAATAAAACATTTTAAACCATTGTTTTGGCATATGTTTGTGCTAGACAAATGGTAGTATATTTGAGTAAAATCAGATTTTTTTCTGTCCTTTGATAAAGGACAATAGCATTGCAAGATTGAGGTCAGTCTTTTAAGACAATAAGTTGTTTAAATTGTTTGCTTAGTAAATACTGTTATTAAAATAACTTTAATACAACAATGAGATATCACCTCACATCACAGAGAATGGCCCATATTCAAAGGGTAAAAGCAACAAGTGCTGGCCTGGATGCGGGAAAGGGGACTCTCATACACTGTTGGTGGGAATGTTGACTTGTACAACCTTTCTGGAAAACAATATGGATATTCCTCCAAAGACTAGAAATTGAGCTCCCCTTTGACCCAGCCATACCACTCCTGGGAATATACCCTGTGGAGCCAAAAACACACAGCGGAAACACAATCCATACTTTTTTATTTTCATAGCAGCACTATTCACAATAGCCAGAACCTGGAAACAACCAGTATGCCCGAGAACTGATGACTGGATACAGAAACTGTGGTACATCTACACAATGGAATACTATGCAGCTGTTAGGAAAAATGAAGTTATGAAATTTGCCTATAAATGGATGGACATGGAAAGGATCATGTTGAGTAAAATTAGTCAGAAGGAAAGAGAGAGACATAGAATGACTGCATTTATTTGCATGCCATAAATGTATCAGGTGATCTTACCAAAAGTGGAAATTACCACAAACATGTGGGAGTCAGAGGTTAGGTAAGATAGAGAAGGGAACATGTGTGAATAAATGTCAAAAGGGCTGATACCAACATAGAACTGAGTATTAAATACAGGCAAAAAAATGCACATGATGGCTTCTAGGTGTATGTAGTGCAACCCACAATGTGTAGGAGAAGGAAGGGAGAGAGGGAGAAAGAAAAGAGATAAAGAACCTGCCATTTAGGCAGGCTATGGGAGGGGAGGGAATTGGGGACATTGGTGGTGGGAATGGGCACTGGTGGGAGGGCGGGGTGCTGGAACACTGTGTGACCGAAACCCCAAGCGTGAACAACGTTGTAATTGTATATCTCACAGTGGTATAATAAAATGTTAAAAAATAATAAAATAACTTTATTTCTTGTTGATTTTAAATTTTATTATATCACTATGAGATATACAATTACAAAGCTGTTAATGATTGAGTTTCGATCATTATAGTGTTCCAGCATCCATCCCTCCACCAGTGCACATTTTCCAATACCAATGCCCCCCAGTTTCCCCTCCCTCCTCCAGCCTGCCTTTCTACCTTCTCTCTCTCTCTCTCCCTTTTTTTGTGCATTGTGGCTTGCAACACATACATTGAGAGGTTATCATGTATATCCCTTTACCTACTTTCAATGTTCAGTTCTAGTCTGGTGTTACCATTTCCAACGATTATTGACACAAAGATCCCTTCTTTATCTTACCTAACTTCTGTCTCCCACATATTTGTGGTAGATTCATAACCATTGACAAGTCCTCCTGGTCCCTGTTTTTCTTGGCCTTGGATATTGGTCTCAAACTATTTCTATATCCCACCAATGAATGCAATCATTCAATATCTGTCCTTCCCCTACTGACTAATTTCACTCAGCAATATACTCCCCATGTCCATCCATTTATAGGCAAATTTCATTTTCCTAACAGTTGCATAGTATTCCATTGCATAGATGCACATTAATTTTTACCCCAGTTGTCTGTTCTTGGGCAGTCAGGTTGTTCCAGATTCTGGATATTGTGAATAGTGCTACAATGAACATAGAAGTGCAGATGATGTTTCTGTTGTGTGTTTTTAGGCTCCCAGGGTATATTCCCAGGAGTGGTATTGCTGGA
>JAJIBD010015444.1:0-35045 GCA_021461705.1 Cryptotis parvus | reverse complement strand
AAGAAAGGGACACAGAATTCTCTATCACGTGTGCAACTTAAAGATACACAGGAAGGTAGTGACAAAGGTCTAAAGGCAACATAATATAGAAATGATCATAATTGAGTTGGGGGTGGCTTGAAATGGAGGAGTCTTGGGGTCCTGAGGAGAGGTGAGGGGGTACATCTGATGAATGTGGTGTTGGATTATGCAAACTATAATCATTAATATCATTATAAACTACATAATATCAATAGGAAATTTAATTGCGTTAAAAATCCAAAAAAAAAATGTTGCTCTGAAAGACAACTGGCACCTGATAGCTAACTGAAGATATGAGTGGAACCCTTAGGTCTGGACTTAGTGTTTAATTATCTCATCACATTTCGGTGTAAAAAGAGATCTGAGTCAAATGCAAAGTAATTATTTATGTATCTTGACTTATAAATCAATATTTTTATGAAGAAAAACCAGAAATGATACAGTAGAGTTCAGCTAGAGTCAGTTCCCCAAAATCAAGGTAGAGTCAGCAGTGGAACATGGGAAAGGAACTTTACAAGGAATGCTCCATGCATTGCTCAAGTGTGTTTATTGAATTTTTTTCTTTTTACATATTTTGCTATGGCCACACCTGGAGGTGCTAAGGGATTATTCCTGGTTCCGTGCTTAGTGTTAACTCCTGGGAGGACTAAGAGGACCATGAATTGTGCCAGGGATTGAACCCAGGTTGACTCATGCAAGGCTAGCCCCTTTGGGCTATACTGTCACTTCAGTCCTTATTTAATTTTAAACGGAGTTCCCCCTCATCAGAACTCCACCCTGCAGACCAGCCTATCACAGCCCGGCTCGAGCGGCCCCTTGCGGCTGCACAGTTCATCAATAAATGCTGGATTTTGAGATGACTACAAGAGTATACTACCCGCACGGCAGAGCCTGGCAAGCTACCCGTGTCGTATTTGATATGCCAGATACCAGTAACAATTATAGGCCTCATTCCCATGACCTGATGGAATGGTTTGAGGCTCTTTATGTTCCTGGAGCAAGCAGGTGCCCTTGGGCTCTACTAGCATGAGACAGGTCATATGGAGATGTTACTGGTGCCCGCTGAGCAAATCGATGATGAACGGGAAGACAGTGATACAGTGATACCCAAAGCAATTACTTGTATAAAAAATCCTACCTGACACATGGGGAGAGCTGCCATCCAGTTCCATGACCATGAGGTTCCCAGGAGGCAGGATGGGTTTTGGTCCTGGCCCATCACCTCTCTAGGGCCTTGGAAGCAGCCAGTGAGACTCATTCACCATAATAGCTGCCATTTTCATGGTCCAGACTCCACAGCTCATCAGAACCCACCCAAGAGAGACACTAATCTCAAGACCAGCTTAGCAGAGCAGCCGAGTTCAAGCCCAGGTAGGCAGCTCTCGGCATGCTGGATATGGAGCTGGGGTCCCAATTCCCCACTTTCACCCATCCCAGAGGTCTGGTGGCCCTGCTGGTTAACTGCCTCAGGGCTATTGGACATCATGCAGAGACTCAGACACATGGGAGAGAGCTGCCATCCGGCTCTTCCTGAGTCATCAAACTAGTGGAGCAAATCATGTTCTAGAATATATTACAATCCACAATGTGTAAGAAAGGGAAGCGAGAATGAGAGAGAGAGAGAAGAGAGAGAGAGAGAGAGAGAGAGAGAGAGAGAGAGAGAAAGGAGATAAAGAACCTGCCATGGAAGCAGGCTGGGGAAAGGGGGAAAGAAGTGAGGACATTGTTCATTGTTGATAGAAAATGGGCACTGGTGGAGGGCTGGGGGTTGGAACACTGTAGAACCAAAACTCAAACATGAACATCTTGTGAGTGTGATCTAATGGTGGTATATTGAAATATAAAAAGAGGAATCCTACCTATTATTACCAATGTAGCATGTTACATTGGTAATAATAGGTAGGATTTTCTTTTTTTAATATTTTATTATACCACCATTAGATACACAGTCACAAGATGTTCATGTTTTTTGATCATAATTTTAAGAATTATTGGTTCTTAGAATTATCTGTCATATATTTGTTTCTCTTAACATTTAATTTAGTATTCCCAATAAAACAGGAACTGTATTTTATTTTATTTATTATTATTATTTTTTTTTTGCTTTTTGGGTCACACCTGGCAATGCTCAGGGGTTTCTACTGGTTCTGCACTCAAGAATCACTCTCCTGGCGGTGCTCAGGGGACCATATGGAATGCCGGGATCGAACCCAGGCTGGCATGGAGCGGCCCCTTGGAAGACAAACGCCCAACCTGTTGGGCTATTGCTCTGGCCCCTGGAACTGTATTTTTTTTCATCTTTTTTGTGTTTTTTGCTTTTTTGGGTCACACCCGGCAATGCTCAGGGGTTACTCCTGGCTCTGCACTCAGGAATCATTCCTGGCAGTGCTCGGGGGACCATATGGGACGCCGGGGATCGAACCCGGGCCGGCACAGGCCGGCCGCGTGCAAGGCAAATGCCCTACTCACTGGGCTATCGCCCGCCCCTACATTTTAAAACAGAACAATGACCTAGCTATATATATCATTTGCAGAGAAATTAGACCTGAGTGGACAAAAATTGTTATTCTCAGGGATGGATATTACATATTGATTAAGGAAACGATAGATCAAGAAGTACTAATTCTAATCAACATGTACACATCAAAGTTCCAGCAAAGTTTGCAATGCTGTTTCTCATAATGTATGGATAGAAGCATAATAAAAGTGGAAGTCTTTGACACACCACTGCCAATACTGGATGGATTCACTACACAGAATATCAGGAAGGGCAAGCGAGCCATAACTGCGGAATGAGAGAGCTGGGAATAATGAATTCTCTAGATCACATTTGAAAGCCTAAGTCTAACTTACACATATAAGTCTAACTTACATGCAAATATAAGAATCATATATCATGGTGGTATAATAAAAATTTTAAATGGAATAAAACAAATATATGTTTCATACCAAGCATCATATCAGACAACAGTGCCATGGAGATAGAAATTAACAATACAAAGAAGATATGGAGAAACTCTAACACCTGCAGACTGAACAACATGCGGCTAGATAATAGTTGTATCAAAGAGTAAGAAATAAAAATATTCCCCGAAACTAAAGATAATGAGGAAACAAATTACCAAAATCTATGGGACACAACAAAAGCAGGAATTAGGGAGAGACTTATAGCAGTACAGGCCTACATATGGAAAGAAGAAAAAGATAAATCACTTACTTGTATCACTTGTCTTCCCTTTGATCATAGATTTGCTCAAGCGGGCACCAGTAACATTTCCATAAGTCCTGTAACATGCTAGTGTAGCTAAAGGGCATCTGCTCTCTCCAGAAACATAAAGAGCCTCAAACCATTCCAGCAGGTCATGGGAATGAGGTCTATAATTGTTACTGGTATTTGGCATATCAATATGACACGGGTAGCTTGCCAGGCTCTGCCATGTAGGTGGGATACTCTTGTAGTCACCTTTAATCTTGAGCATTTATTGATGAACTGTGCAGCCACTTTGCGGCCATGCAAAATGGGCATGTGATCAGCTCTTCTGCTGGGGTGGAGTTCTGACGAGTGGGGAGTACAGATGTCGAAAATGGCGGCTCTCATGGAGTGGAGGTTCCTCTGGCTTCTTGCAAGGCTCTGCAGGGCTGGCGGGCCAGGGCTAGAACCCGCCTTCCCTCCTGGGCATCTCGTGATCACAGGGAGAGCCGGTAGCAGCTCTGTCCCATGTATGTGAGTCTCTGGTTCAGCATACCCAGGCTGGGCTTGACAAAGACTGCTGCAGGGTGGGTCTCTGAAGAGCCGAGCTTGTGATCAGTTCTTGAAAATATTACATATTATAAATGCAAAAAACTCCCCTAATTTTATTTATTTATTTTGCTTTTTGGCTCACACCCGGTGATGCTCAGGGGGTTACTCCTGGCTCTGCACTCAGGAATTACTCCTGGTGGTGCTCGGGGACCATATGGGATGCTGGGGATCGAACCCTGGCCAACACAAGCCAGCTGGCTACCTGCAAGGCAAACACCCTACCCGCTGGACTATCAGCCACACCTAGCAATGCTCAGGCATTACTCCTGGCTCTGCACTCAGGAATTACTCCTGGCAGTGCTCAGGGGATCATATGGGATGCCAGGGATCGAACCCAGGTCAGCATGTGCAAGGCAAACGTCTTTCCCGCTAATTTTATTTATTTATTTTGCTTTTCGGCTCACACCTGGTGATGCTCAGGGGTTACTCCTGGCTCTGCATTCAGGAATTACTCCTGGCAGTGCTTGGGGGACAATATAGGTGCTGGGGATTGAACCCGGACTGGCATAGGCTGGTCGTGGTGCAAAGCAAACGCCCTACCCACTGGGCTATCGCTCTGGACCTCATATTCTTAACATGACCACTCTACTTAGACTACTATATAGATTCAATGCGATCTCAATCAAAATTCCAACATTATTCAACAACTTAGAATAATAAATTTTAAAGTTTTTGTGCAATGATAAAAGACCCAGATAGCTAAAATCATACTGAAAAATAAGAAAATGGAGGAATCTTATATCTAACTTAATTCTGTACTAATGCTAGTGATTAAAACAGCATGTTACTGGAAAAATAAAGACTATCTACCAATGGATTAGGATAAAATATCCAAGAACAACCCCACGTAAGTATGCTCAGCTAATTTTTAAAAATATTTTATTATATCACCATGAGATATACAATTACAAAGATGTTCAAAAGATGCTCATATTTGGGTTTCAGTCATATAGTGATCGAGCACCCATATCTCCACCAGTGCCCATTTCTCACCACCAATGTCCCCGATTCCCTCCCTCCTCCCCTAGCCTGCCTCTATGGAAGGTTCTTTATCTCTTTCTCTTTCTCTCTCTATCTTCCTTCTCTTACACATTGTGGATTATAATGCATACATTTAGAGGTTGTCTTGTGTATCTTTTTGCTATATTTAATGCTCAGATCTAGGTTGGTATTAGCATTTTTGACAATTATTAGCACACTGTTCCATTCTCTGTCTTACCTAACCTCTAACTCCCACACATTTGTGGTAATTTCCACCTTCGACAAGACCTCCTGATCCATGTTTCGCCTGACCTTGGATATTGGTATCTAATATGTATATATATATATATATATATATATATATATTTATGTCATGCAAATAAATGCAGTTATTCTATATCTGTCTTTTTCCTTCTCGCTAATTTCACTCAGCATGATCCTCTCCATGTCCATCGATTTATAGGCAAATTTTATAACTTCACTTTTCCTAATAGCTGCATAGTATTCCATTGTGTAAATGTGCCAAGGTTCTTTATCCAGTCATCAGTTCTCAGGTGCACTGGTTGTTTCCAAATTCTGGCTACTGTGAATTCCCGATGCTGGGTTTGGCCTTGTTGTAAAACAGGGCATTTATGGAGGGGGCATGCCTCTTTGGTAAGAGCAGCTAAGTCAGACAAGGCAGGCTCGAACCTCTGCTGCAGGGTTCGAATCTCTAAGTAGAAGTGAGGACACTCTCTTCCCCCATCAGGTAGCGAATAGGGACTCTGGGGACGCTCAGGAATCTCCTTATTTTTTACAGATGGGAATGCCACCTCCCGAGTCACTCCTTGAGAGTTCATTCGTAAAAACTGGCATGTGTTAGATCCTGAAACTCTCAAGAAGGATAGGCTGATATTTTTCTGCACAAAGGCATGGCCCGGGTATCCTTTGAATGGTGGTGAAAAATGGCCAGTGGAGGGAAATATCATTTATGCTACTCTTCCTCAGCAGACCTGTTTTGCCAACGTATCTGACTACAAGAGTATCCCACCCATAGGGTAAAGCCTGGCAAGCTACCAGTATTGTATTTGATATGCTAAATACCAGTAACAATTATAGATCTTATTCCCATGACTTGATGGAATGGTTTGAATCTCTTTATGTTCCTGGAGCGAGCAGATGCCCTGGGCTACACTAGCATGTGACAGAACATATGGAGATCCTACTGGGGCCCGCTCTAGCAAATCTATGATCAGTGGGAAGACAAGTGATACAAGTGATGAAAATAAAACTGCAGATGGTGTTTCCACAGTGTGTTTTTGGCTTCCCAGGGTATATCCCCAGGAGTGGTATGACTGGGTCAAATAGAAGCTCAATTTCTAGTCTTTGGATTGTTTTCCTAAAAAGGCTGTACCAGTCAAAGCCCCACCAACAACGGATGAGAATCCCCTTTTCCCTGCATCCACGCCAGCACTTGATTTTCTTGCTCTTTTGGATATGTGCCAGTCTCTGTGATGTGAGATGATATATCATTGTTGTTTTGATTTGCATCTCTCTGATTATTAATGATGATGAGCATTTTTTCCATATGTCTTTTAGCCATTCAATTTTCTTCCTTGTCGAAGTTTCTGTTCATTTCTTCTCCCCCATTTTTTGGTGGGGTTGGATGTTTTGTTCTTGTAAAGTTCTACCAGTGCCTGATATATCCTGGATATTAACCCCTATCAGATGGGTTTTGGGTGAATATTCTTTCCCATTCTTTTGACTGTCTTTGTATCTTGGTCGAAAGGTTGTATGCTACCCACACAGCAGAGCCTGGCAAGCTACCTGTGTCGTATTTGATATGCCAGATACCAGTAACAATTATAGACCTCATTCCCATGACCTGATGGAATAGTTTGAGGCTCTTTATGTTCTTGGAGCAAGCAGGTTCCCTTGGGCTCTACTTGCATGAGACAGGTCATATGGAGATGTTACTGGTGCCCACCCGAGCAAATCGAAGATGAACGGGAAGACAGTGTATCTTGGTCACTCTTTCTTTTGAGGTGCAGAAGCTTTTTAGTTTCATGTAGTCTCATATGTTTATCTTTTTCTTCTAGTTGCTTTGTTAGTGGTGTTTCACCTTTGAAGCTTCAATGCCGTAGAGGGATTTTCCTATACTTTCTTCAATGTACTTTATAGATTCAGGTCTGATATTGAGATCTTTAATCCATTTTGATCTGATTTTTTTTGCATGGTGTTAGAGATCCAACTTCATTTTTTTTACATGTTGGTACCCAGTTTTCTCAGCATCACTTGTCGGTTTCTTTGGATAAGTCTACTGTAAAATTAGGGATGTTCCTTTGTATGTTATTTCCTTCTTTGAGCTTGCTGCTTTCAGTATTCTATCACTACTATAGGTTTAGTCATTCTAATTAGGATGTATCTTGGAGTATTCTTATTGGGGGTTTCTTTTAGCTGGTACCCTATGGGCCTCCTGAATCTGGAGGCAAGCATTCTTTACTTCTGGGAACTTCTCAGCAATGATTGCTTTGACAGTTTCTTTCATCAGGGTTCTCTTCTTGCCCTTCTGTGACCCCAATGATCCATAAGTTATTCCTTTTTGGCTTCATCCTGATTATCTCTTGTTGTCTGTTCATTAATTGTGAGTCTCTTTTATATTATCTCCTCTTGTGTAGAGAATCTTTGGAATTCATCTTGGAGATCACTATTCAGCAGTTGTTACTCTGCTATGAAGGCCTTCCAGTGTGTTTTTCATTTCATGTATCACATTTTTAATACAAGTCATTTCTATTTGTATTTTGTCTGCATTTGCCTCATTAGTTCTCTCATGACCTCTTGTATTTTATTGATTTTGCATCCATTGCTCCTTTGAGCTTCTATGCATCCTTAACAATTCTTTCTAAAATTCCTTGTCAGGGAGGTTATACAACTCATCGTCATTGCTTGACTCATCTGGGCTAGTAACTTCACTCACTGAGCTTAAATAAATTTTGTGTTGCTTTACCATTACAACTATTGTAGGTTGTGTATTCTTGGGTCACTAGATAGTGCAGTAAGTAGGTGTTTGGGTTGTTTGCAGAGTTTGGGTGGGTGATAAGTTGTGTAGGGACAAATGCTCACTGGTACCTCATGTAAGATAAATAGTAAGTAAATGGCACAGATGCACTAGTGTCAGCTCAGTTTGGGGTTGTGGGTGGCTAATTCCGGCCTGTTCCCTGGAGCTGGTTAGTTCTGTGGAGATGCAAAGATATCACACACACACAGACACACACACACACACACACACACACACACACACCTGTAGGAGGGACAGGAGGCATTTCCGGAAGAGCAGGCTCAAGTGGTCCGGGTGTTTCCCGGGCTGTGTGCCTCGAACCTGTTGGTGAAACTTCCAGCCTTCCCTGGGGCTGGTTAGTTCCACAGAGACACAAGTATCAGACACACACCTGTAGGAGTGACAGGAGGATTTCCCGGAAAAGACTGCTCAGCTAATTTTTGACAGATTCGAGAACATGAAATGGATCAGTGTAGCCTCTTTGATAAACAGTGTTGGGAGAATTGTATAACTCTTTGTAATAAATTAAAACTGGATCTATATCTCTCACCTTACACAAAAGTTAACTCAAAGTGAATTAAAGACCTTGAGATTAGAACTGAATCCTTACAGTACATGGAGGAAAATATAGGCATAACACTCAAAATTTAGACCTCAAACATTTTCAATTGATGATGCCATTGAAAAATGCTATAGAGTCGAAACTAAACAAATAGAACTATAGCAAACTATAAACATTTCTTCATAGCAAAAGAAACAAAAAACAGTTGAGTGGTAGAAAGTATTCATACTCAACACATCAGATAAAGGGTTGATATCCAGGATATATAAAATACATACAAAGATCAGCAAGAACAAAAATTCTAAGCACCCATCAAAATAGGGAGAGAAAATGAACAAATACTTCTCTGGGGAAGACCAATGCATGACCATCAGGCATATAAAAATGGTCATTTTCATTTTTGGGGAAATTGAAATCAAGACTACCATAACATATTGTTTACACTAGTGGGAATGAAACATATCAAAAATAATAGGAATAGTCTATGTTGGTAGGGATGTGGTAAAAAGGAACTCTCATCCACTTCTGGTAGGAATGTTATCTGGCCCAAAACATACAGAAAACAGCATGGAAGATTCTCAGTAAACTCAGTGTTCCAGTGTATGTCTACCATTTCCTAATGATTCACTTTTCTTTTCTTGGTAATCTAGGTTGATTCCAAATCTTAGCTATTGTACTGAGTGAATAATTTTGTGTATACATCTTTTAAATGAAAGATTTTCCTACCCTGCAAAAATTCCATACCCCAGAGTGGATTTGCTGGGTTATGTGGGAGCTCAATTCTGAGTTTACCGAGCACCCTCCATGCTGTTTTCCAAAGGTGTTGAACCAGAAAACATTCCTACCAGCAAAGGATGAGAGTTCCTTTTTACCACATCCTCACCAACAGAGATTGTTCCAAGTTGACAGTAGTGGTGGGATTGGTGCTGGAATATTTTACGCCTGAAGCTCAAATAGGAATAGCTTTATAAGTCATGGTGCCTTAACATTTCTTTTATAATTTGTTTGGCTCCTTTACCTACTCTCCTTTGAGAAGTTCTCACAAAGGAGAACTTCTCAAAGGAGAGTCAAAGTGTATAATGACATTAGCTGAATGAGGAAGTTTTTCTCAGGCACCAATGTACATGAACTCGGTATTCAGGACAAGAAAACAGCAAATAAGACCCTCCGTGGGGCGTGGCTTGCCAGGCAGGTACATAATGAAAGCAGGAGAGCACCGGGCCTCCTGCAGGGAGGCCCTGGAGTGATTGCAGCCACGTGTTAGGTAAAGAAACCAAAACTATAACTCCCAGAATTCTGAGCTGCAGAGGAAATAAATGGGACACTTTGAACCTTCATGCCAGCACACCTCCTGCTCAGGTTCCCTCCATGGGGGCATGGCTGGGCAGGCAGCACATTAATACTAAAAGCAGGAAATTTAATACCAAAAATAAGGTAATATCCTTGAAGAGGGAAGAGGAGAAAACCTGCTGATCATCTCAAGAGGTAGGAACCTGGCATACAGGAAGAAACGGTATCCCAGAAGAATCCACCCCTGACCATCACAGCACCATGGGGAAACAATGCAGAACACCAGCTAGAAGAGCAGATGAAGAAAAAAACCCTGAAGAGTAAAGAATATAGATGTACATAATTTCTCTGACAAAGGACTCAGAGAAGTAATGGTGAGGATGTTTAATGAGCTCAATGACAAAATGAATTGGATGTGCAAAAAAAATACAGGAGAACCTAAGTGAAGCAGTAGAAGGGG
Organism: Cryptotis parvus; assembly: GCA_021461705.1. NCBI lineage: Eukaryota > Metazoa > Chordata > Mammalia > Eulipotyphla > Soricidae > Cryptotis > Cryptotis parvus. The sequence continues at coordinate 24,892 of JAJIBD010015444.1, read as the reverse complement.
CCATCAATAAATTATGGGAGGAAATGAGAGAAGAAATGGGAACAATACAAACATAAATGTCATCAATAAAAATCTCAGTAGGTACAATGAAAAAAACACAATAGGGACTCTCAACAGCAGGATGACAGCAGTAGAAGACAGAATCAGTGAGACTGAGGATATGCTCTGATTGCAGAAAGCACTCAGGCAAATACACAAGATGGAAAAAGACCAAAACACAGATCAGTGGTGGAACAGAGAACATCTGGATGAATCCAAGAGGAACAACATAAGAAACATCCGAATCCCAGTGGGACAGGAAGACAACCCCAAGGAAATAGGAACAGTTAAAGACATCTTATTGAAAAGTTCCCAGAGTTAAAGGATGCAGGCATCCAGATCCAAAAAAGCCCTAAGGGTACCAGCAATAAGAGGCCCAATAAAACATCTCCAAGACATATCCTTGTCAAAATAATGGATGCCATGGATAGAAAAACAATTCTTCAAGCAGCAAGATCAAAGAAGGAAATTTTATACAAAGGAGCATCTATTCAACTTTCAGCAGACCCTCCAAGAGAAGGGTTTCAGAAGAGACCCTCCAAGCCTGAAGCAGTGGTGGAACACACTGAAAAAACTCAAGGAAATGAATGCCTCACCAAGAATTCTTTAACAAGCTAAACTCTCATTCAGATTTGAAAGAAAAGATACACAGTTTCTTGGATAAACAACAGTGCAGGAACTTCATAGGCTCAAAACCAACCTTAAGAGAAGGGCTAAGAGAGCTACTCTATTACAAGACAACAACAAAAAAGAACAACAAACATATGGAAAGATGACACAAAAATCCCATGACAATAATCTCTCTCAAAGTCAATGATAGAAATGCACCTGTTAAGAGACACAGAGTGGCAAAATGGATCAAAAAATTGAACCCAACATTCTGCTGCCTTCAAGAATGCTTCTGAGCAATCAGATCAAAGACAGACTCAAAGTTAACAGTTGGAAAGCAATCCTTAACTCAAACAAAGCCTCCAAAAAGACTGGGTGGCCATACTAGTATCCAACAACATAGACTTCAGGCTGAAAAGGTCAGAAGAGACAGTGAGGGTCATTTCTTAAAAATAAAAGGATACATATATCAGGAAGAAATTACACTCCTAAACATATACACACCCAAGGAGGGGCCAGCAAAGTATTTAAAACAACTGCTAGTAGACTTCAAAGAAGATATTGACAGCAACACGATTGTAGTTGGGGACTTAACATTGCTCTATCACCTCTTGATAGATCAACAAGACTGAAACTCACCAAGTAAGTACTGGCCCTAAAGGAAGAGACAGAAGAAAGTGGGATAGTAGTTTTATACAGGGTATTTCATCCCCAAAAAAGATGAATACACATTTACATTTTTCTCCTGCACACATGGAACACACTCCAAGAGAAACTACATGCTGAGCTACAAAAGATTTCCATAAGATCAGAAGATAGCTAAGACAAACATGGATGGTAGTCTCAAGAGTTCTTCCAGGATATACACTGTACTCTCTTAGACTTTACTTTTCTTGTTTTTAAGTTATTTAGTTCAATATAATATTTGTGCCAATATGCGATAAATATGTGGGGTTATGTAGTCTGCCATCTTTTGACGTTCTTTTTTGGATAAATAATCAAGTTAATTTGGTGTTTGGTGTTTGATTGGTTTTTTGGGGAGTGGAAAATTGTTCACACCTAGCACTACTCATAGCTTACTCATACTCTGTGCTCAGGGATTGCGTCTGGCAATGGTGGCATGTTGATGGGGCCACCATATGATACATCTTGCTGGAGAATAAGCCACAGGTTTACCATATGTAAGGCAAGCACTATCCTTACAGTGATATCTCTCTGAACCCCAGTTCATGTATAGCCAGTTCTACCCAGTTCCCAGCTAAACATATGACTATGTTTTAATCTTGTCTTGAAGAATCCAGTTATTAATTAAATACATTAGCATATATATGATTTTGGAGGAAGGGATAATATAGTAGAAATAGGGCAACAAGAAATAATAGATTGATCAGTCTACAAATCAAAAAGCAAAGGGACAGTATGTCTTGACTATGGCACTGATGACACTTTGCTGAAAACTGAGTACACTATTCAATCAAAAACCCTGAATTCTGCATCACTTGATCACTTGAATCCTGTTATTCATCGATTTGCTCGAGCAGGCTCCAGTAACATTTCCATTAGACCCTATCATGTGCCATTGTAACCCAATGGCAACTGGTTGATTAAGGAATATGAAGAGCCTCAAACCGCTCCTTCAGGGTCTTGACAAGGAAGTCTGACCATCTTGTAGGTGGGCAGCCACATGATCTTTTGACATCCCGTGGAATCCAGTCAGTAACAACTCTAGTCCAGCGGTCATCTCCAAATCGCATTACATGTCCAGCCCATCTGATTTTCGATGCCTTGGCAAAGGAGACAGTTTCCATGATTCTGGAATAGCGACGGAGGTCGGAACTCCGGATTCCTTCTCTCACTTGAGTGAGGCGTGATATTCCAAGCATAGCTCTTTCGATTCCTCTCTGGGAGACCGGAATAGCATTCTCATCCTGCTTTCGTAGGGCCCAGGTCTCTGAGGCATATGTTAAGGCAGGGAGAATGGCGGAGTCAAAGAGATGTGCCCGGAGCCAGAGATTCTTTGTCCTTTTAGTTATTTCTTCGATGCTTTGAAGGAATTTCATGCCGCTCTCTTCCTTCTGCACAGCTCAGTTTTAGGTCTTTTATCATGTTGACTTCTCGACCTAGGTACACATAACTGCTGCATTCAGAGATGTTTGTTCCATTGAGAGTGAATGGGGCCTCTGGAACTAGTTCATTCTTCATAAACATAGTTTCCTTTAGATTCAGCTGTACACCTATCTTTCCACATTCTCAGTCAAAATCAGCCAGCATTTGTGCCGCTTGGCTAATGTATGGTGTTATTAGAACGATGTCATCAGCGAAGCGGAGGTGGTGTAGTTGCGAACCATATATCTTCACTCCCATTCTTTCCCATTCTAATTGTCGCATGATGTTCTCAAGGGTGGCGCTGAAGAGTTTTGGTGAAATGGTATCACCGTGTCGAAACCCTCTTTTGACATCAATGATCACTTCTTTTGTAGAATGGTGAGATGCTGGTGGTGAATCCGTAATACAGCTCACGAAGGATCTTGATGTATTGGGTTTGAACACCCTGTTTGGCTAGGGCTTTGGTGACCGCTTCAGTTTCCACAGAATCAAAGGCTTTCTTTAAATCAATGAATGTGAGACAGAGCGGCATCTTGTACTACCTACAAACCTCGATGAGCTTGGTTACCATGTGGATATGGTTGATTGTGCTGAATCCTTTCCAGAAGCCAGCTTGCTCGCATGGTTCTCCTTCATCTAGTGTTCTGCCAATCCTGTTCAGGATGACTCTTGTAAACAGCTTGTAGATGACGGACAACAGGCAGATGGGGCGATAGTTGCCGATGTCATGAATGTCTCCCCTTCTTGAACAGTATAATTGTCCTGCTGGTTTTCCATTAGGAGGGCACCTTGTATTCGGTACAGGTAGCATGTGAAGAGCCGAGCTAGTGTATTGATGAGTACCAATGGCAGATTCTTCAGGTGATTGGGTCTGACTTTGTCTGGGCCTGGTTCTGTTCCCTTCTTTACCGACAAAATGGCATGTCAGGTTTCAGAAGGGAGAACGTTGGGAATGACATATCCATCCTGTAGAATTTGGTATGTGGGCAGGTGGACGTGGCTATCATAGAGATCTGAGTAGAAGTCATGGATAATCTTCTCCATTGCCTTTCAGGGCGCCGGAGGGCAGTCATCTTGGTCTTATAGTTGGCGAAGGACAGGCAGGCAGTGCGAATGCTTTTCCTGGCTTCTGCTGCATCTTCCAGTATTTCTGCTCTTCTGTTTTTGCGGTTTTCTTTTATTGCTTCTCTGGACTGCTTAGCAAGCGTGGACGTTAGCATTTGGTCTCCTGAGGCTCGTGCCTTGCCACGTTGGCAAATGAGCTCGAGAGTTTCTTAAGACAGGCGTCCCTTTTGTGTCTTTCTCTGAATTCTGCATGGAAGAGTTAAAAAGGAGTAGTAATTTATCTCTTCTTTCATAACATTGAGACTATTGTTCAAAACATTGAGACATAGGTAAACTTTGTTTGGACTCTAACTACTACTAATCATTTTCTATGGCTATAATTAGTCATTCCCTTCCTCACACTGTTGAATGCTGCAGTGAAACAGGGTGAGAATATGTGTGGGTTTAGTAACAGGGACAAGAAAGAAATGTTGACTTGAGAAAGGCATTCATACAAAATTGTCCCTTTAGAGCTAATATTAAGTTAAATGATTAAGTAGGTTAGCATTTAGAATTCAGGCATTTGAATCTAATTATACAATAATCATTTAGCTGATACAAGTCACATTTTCTGGAGTCTTAGAGTTTTAAAGGTCATACATATCTTTAAGGAAATTATGCTCATTTATTTTACGGAAAAGTTTGTTTAATGAAAATTGTCTGAAAATATAGTTGATTATTTCCTTTTCCTTATTCTACTTAAGTTTACTGTTTGTTAGGTTTTGAAGTAGAACAGATTTTATATGATAGTTTTGAGGAAGAGACAAGAGAAGGAGAAAGAGAGGGTGAGAGAAGGAACATGCTAAAGAGAGAAAGAGGGTTTCTACAAAGTGAAGAGATAGCTCCAGTATATATTTCAGGATTAGATGCGAAAGTATGAAGTATATATTTCAAAAGGGGGAGATAAGCGCAACATATGTGCTTGGGGACCACTTGGGTTGAGCAGTAACATATGCACACAGGTAGCACATATACCTGGGTAGCATATGCATGCATCTACTTAAATATTAATCTTGTTTTATTGCTGCTTCATTATTGCAATGTACAAAAAAGAAGAGGTGATCTTAAGAAAAAAGAATGTATTTTGTTGGATTCTGTTTTATCAAAATGTAGTTTTAGGCTAAATTCCTATCCTTAAACCATACTAATAAAAATGCTTATGTTTTATTAAAGTGAATAAATGAAAAAACATTCAACTGAGAGTACACTACCCAGCAAAACTCTCATTTAGGTGGGAGGGAGGAATAAAAAAAATTCAGATAAGAGCTAATGGCAATGGGCCGGAGCAATAGCCCAGCGGGTAGTGTGTTTGCTTTGCACGTGGCAGGCCCGTGCCAGCCTGGGTTCTATCCCCGTCATCCTATATGGTCCCTGAACACTGCCAGGAGTGATTCCTGCCTGCAGAGCCAGGAGTAACCCCAGAGCATCGCTGGGTGTGACCCAAAAATGCAGTCCCTATGAGGATACCGATGACATTCTTCAAAGAAATTGACCAAACGCTCCTGAAATTTGTATGGAACAATAAACCCCCAAGGATAGCTAAAGCAATCCTCGGGAAAAAGAAGATGGGAGGCATCACCTTACCCAACTTCAAACTGTACTACAAGGCAGTAGTAATTAAAACAGCATGGTATTGGAATAAAAACAGACCTGTGGACCTATGGAATAGAATTGAGTATCCTGACACCCAACCTCAAACACATGATCATTTAATCTTTGATAAAGGTGCAATGAGTCTAAAATGGAGTAAGGGAAAGCCTCTTCAACAAGTGGTGTTGGGAAAACAGGGCAGCGACATGTAAAAAATGAATTTGGACCTGTGTCTAACACCATGCACAAAATTCAGATCAAAATGGATTAAAGATCTCAATATCAGACTTGAATCCATAAAGTACATTGAAGAAAATATAGGAAAAACCCTCCATGACATTGAAGCTAAAGGCATCTTCAAAGGTGAAACATCAGTAACAAAGCAACTAGAAGAAAAGTTAAACATATGGGACTACATGAAACTAAAAAGCTTCTGCACCTCAAAAGAAACAGTGACTAAGATAGAAAAGCAGTCCACAGAATGGGAAAGAATATTCACCCAATACCCATCTGATAAGGGGTTAATATCCAGGATATATCAGGCACTGGTAGAACTTTACAAGAAGAAAACAAACAACCCCATCAAAAAATGGGGAGAAGAAATGAACAGAAACTTCAGCAAGGAAGAAATTCGAATGGCCAAAAAATATGAAAAAATGCTCATCATCACTAATCATCAGAGAGATGCAAATCAAAACAACAATGAGATACCACTTTACACCACAGAGACTGGCACATATTCAAAAGAGCAAGAACAACAAGTGCTGGCGTGGATGTGGGGAAAAGGGGACACTCATCCATTGTTGGTGGGAATGCCGGCTGGTACAGCTTTCTGGAAAACAATATGGACTTTCCTCCAAAGACTAGAAATTGAACTCCCATTTGACCCAGCCATACCACTCCTGGGAATCTACTCTGGGAAGCCAAAAATACGCAGTGGAAACACCATCCCTACTTTTATGTTCATAGTAGCATTATTCACAATAGTCAGAATCTGGAAGCAACCCGAGTGCCCGAAAATAGATGACTGGATAAAGAAGCTTTGGTACATCTACACAATGGAATACTATGCAGCTGTTAGGAAAAAATGAAGTTATAAAATTTGCCTATAAATGGATGGACATGGAGAAGATTATGTTGAGCGAAATTAGCCAGAAGGAGAGAGACAGATACAGAATGACTGCATTTATTTGCATGGCATAAATATATATGTACATATTATGATACCAATACCCAAGGTCAAGTGAAACATATATCAGGAGGTCTTGTCAAAGGTGGAAATTATCACAAACGTGTGGGAGTCAGAGTTTAGGTAGGACAGAAAATGGAACAGGGTGCTAATAATAGTCGAGGGTACTAATGCCAACCTAGAACTGAGCATTAAATAGAGGCAAAAGGATTCACATGACAACCTTTTAATGTATGTTATGTAATCCATAGTATGGAAGGGAAGGAAAAGAGAAAGAGAGAGAAAGGCAAAGAAATAAAGAACCTGCCATGGAGCAGGGCTGGGGAAGGGGGGAGGGAACCGGGGATGTTGTTGGTGGGAGATGGGCACTGGTGGAGGGACGGGTGCTGAAACACTGTATGACCAAAACCCAAACATGAACTTTTTAATTGTATATCTTTTTATTTGTATATCTCACGGTGTATAATAAAATACTTAAAAAAAAGCAAAAAAAAGAGCTAATGGCAATTATGATAATCAAACCAACCCTGAATGAACTACTGAAAGGCCACTTAGATAAACCAAATAACCAATTATAGAAGCCACAGCCCTGCACAGTGAAGTGCAACAGCCCTTTTTAACAATAATATCACAGAGTTATGGATTGGATGAGGGAATATAATCCTTCCATTTGCATTTTACAAGAAACACTTCTAAACTCACAGGCTCAGGTGAAAAGGATGAAAAACAATTAAGTAACCAATAGAAAACAAAGCAAACTTCAAAAGAGCTGGGACAGCTATACTTTATACCTGAACAATTCGCATTCAGACTAGAGAGAGGAATTAAGAGTTAGAGATGGTGCTGCCTATTGACCAAGAGAACACTAGAACGAGAAATAGTGATTCTCATTAACATATACACACAGTAAGTGTTGAGTCAGCCAAGTTTATAAGACTTTTGTTCATAAACTTAAAGAAATGCATGGATGGATACATATTATTAGTGGCAGACTTCAACAGCACATTGTCAACACTGGATAGATCAACTAAGCAGAATATCATTAAAAAACACAATAGTCCTAAATGCAGAACCTGAAGAGACAAAACTAACAAATTTATACATGACCTTCCATCCACAAAAAGTCAAATGCAAGTTCTTCTCTAGTGCACATGGAACATTCTTCAGGCATATATGATTTTAGGACATAAGTCTAATTTACATAAATTCAGAAACATAAAAATCATACCAAGAATCCTATCAGATCACGATGTCATGGAGAAAAATATCAAACTTAAAAGGAAATGTGGAGAAACTCTAACATAAGGAGACTGATAAACATGGTGTTACATACAGCTGGATGAAAGAGGAAATCAGGGGAGAAATAAAAATGTTTCCTTGAGACTAATGATAATGGAGAAATAAATTACCAAAATCAGTGGGATACAGAAAAAAGCAGTGCTCAGGAGTAAATTCATAGCAATACAGACCTATATAAGAAAAGAAGGAAAAGATAAATCAGCAACCAAAATTTATGAGCTGCCCCTTCTCAGACTCTCAGAAGCCAAAAAACCTCACACAATATATCCACAGTCATCCTCAAGGTCTGGACTCCACAGATGGACACAGCCCAACCCAAGAGAGAGAGACCAAATTCAAGGCCAGGTATGCAAGACTAGGTCACCACGTCAACCAGGATTTTTAGGGAGTTGAAGCTGGGGCCGCCTCCCCACTTCAGCTCCCCTCCAAAAGGCCTGGCAGCCCCACCCAGAACTGCTGCTAAAGCTCTTGCCAGACACCAGGTAGTCAGGTTCAGGGCAGAGTCTCTGCCTGTTTGCCCTGTGCTAGGCTGAGGGGGTGTCTTGAGGTGGGGGCAAGTTTTGCTCCCTTGGTATGCCCCCCAGACTTTCAGAGGCCAGAAAACTTCTCACAACACAACCACAGTCATCCTCCAAGGTCCATACTCCACAGCTGGACACAGCCTGATCCCCATGGCGTGCAGGTGCAAAGTGCACACGTGATATCTCAAAACTTGGTATACCACAAACGTGTGGGAGTCAGAGGTTAGGAAGGGAACAGTGTGCTAATAATTGTTGAAATGATAATACCACTCAAGAACTGAACATTGAATATAGGCAAAAAGATACACATGATAACCTCTAAATGTATGTATTGCAATCCACAATGTGTAAGAAAAGGAAACAAGAAAGAAGAAAAGAGAAAGAGAGAAAAGAGATAAAGAACCTCCCGTAGAGGCAGACTAGGGGGAGGGGGAAGGGAAGTGGGGTCATTGGTGGTGGGAAATGGACACTGGTGGAGGGATGGGTGCTGGAACACTGTATGAGCGAAACTCAAACTTGAACATCTTTGTAATTGTATATCTCACGGTGGTATAATAAAATATTAATTAAAAAACAACAACCAAAATTCACAACTTAAATGTCTGGAGAACTAACAACAAATAAATCCAAATATTAGTAAAAGAAAAGAATAGAAGCCAAGCAGAAATCAACAATATAAAAAATAAGAATCAATGCAAAGAATCATTAAAACCAGAAGCACTTTCTTCTAAAGAATAATAAAGAGAAACAAACTGTTGTCTAGATTCATGAGAAAAAAATCTCAATTCAGATGAGAAACAAACAGAGCCCCCAGAAATCCTAGAAATCATTAAACTTACTATAAATAACTACTCTGTTAATCTGGAGAACCTAAAAGAAAGAGATTCATGAAACTTACTATAAATAACTACTCTGTTAAGATGGAGAACCTAAAAAGAAAGAGATTCATAGAAACCTGTAATTTCCCAAAACTGAATGAGGAAGGAGACAATCGAAACAGGTAGTTTAGATTGCATGACAAGCAAGAAAATTTAAACAAGTAATAAGAACATTTCCAAGAATAAAAGGCCCATCCAAGATGGCAGTACAGGTGAGTTTTATCAAACCTTCAGAGAAGACTTAACAAAAGAGGTGAGATACCTATACCATGAAATCTTTAAAATACTCAAGAAAGAAACTGAAGATGATAGGAAATGGAAAAACTTTACATGCTCCTGGATTGTAAGAATCAATGTTATCAAAATAATCATTTGACAGAAACTACCATATTGATCCAATGCAGTCCCTATTCAAATTCAAACAACATTCTTTAAGGACTTAGAACAGTCAATTATAAACTTTTCGTGGAATCATGTAAACCCCACATATACAGAACCATACTGAAAAAAACAGAAACTGGAATGCATCTCACTATCTAACTTGAATCTATGATATAAATTTATAGTGATCAAAACAGTATGGTACTGGAATAAAGACTCTCTGACCAATGAGTCAGAATAGAATATCCAAGGACAAATGCCAATCTATATAGTCAGCTCATTTTTGATAAAAGAGTTAAGAGCATAAAATAGAACAAAGAGAGTCTTTTCAAAAAATTGTGTTGAAACATTTGGCTAACAAAGCCTTCAGGATAGTTTTGGGGAATGCATACCCACGTGTAAGAAATTAAAGCTGTATCCATATCTCTCACCCTTCACAAAAGTCAACTCAAGGTGGAACAAAGATCTTGAAATTAGACCAAATCTATAAAGCACTTTGAGCAAAATGTAGGCAGAATACTCAAGACCTAGACCTCCAAGGAGTTTATAATGATACGATTCCATTAACAATGGCTATAGAATCAAAACTAAAGAAACGGGTTAAAGATAGCTGAAGGGAAAAGCATTCACACTCATCACATCATACATTACAAAAATCAACAACAAAAATCTAAAAGTCAATCAAAATGGGGAGAGAAAAACAAACACTTCTGTGAGGAAAACCAATGGATGGCTATCAGTCATAAAATTGCTTGTTATCACTCTGTTGGCAGGGGATGATCTCTGTTGACAGGGATTTTGTGGAAAAAAGACTGGTAGGGATGTTTTCTGACTAAACCCCTGTGGAAAACCATTTGGAGAGTACTCAGTAAACTCAGAATTGAGCTCCCATTGAACCCAGAAATTCCACTTTTGGGTATCTATCCTCAGGAAAGAAAAATATTCATTCAAAAGAATGTACACAGCATTATTCATTGCAGCACTCAGTACAATTGCTAAATTTGGGAAATATACGCAATGGATTACTACACAGTTGTAAAGAATCCTGAAAGCAGGCAATCTGTAGCAACATGGATGAAGCTGTAAGACGGTTGTGTTAAATGAAGTGGGCCAGAGAAGAAGGCTAAACTTAGGATGATATCACTTATATGTGGCATTTTGAATAACTGGATGAAGTAATGCAATGTTTTAAGGGGGAGCACCCTGATCAATATTGTCCCCAGAGATAGGGAGGAGATGGAAAGAAAGTGGAGAGGAATGGGAGAAGAGACAGATGAGAAGCAATAGGGGGGCAGGTTAGGGGAGTCAGGTAAAAATCTGGTGTTAAGGAATGAGAGAGCCAAATAGCCAAACCACTGAGTCAACAACATTGAAATCAAGAGACTCAAACTCTAATAACCAAATTTACAAAGTTTGCCAAGAAGGAAGACCAGTGTGCAGTGGGGTGGGGATATGGAGGGAACCTGGTAACTGTGGTGGAGTGAGGATAGGTACTGAAATAGTGTATGTCTAAAACTCAACTTTGAATAACTTTGTTATCATAGTGTTTTAATAAAAAGAAAATAGTTATGTTTAATTAAAAATAAGCTTTATATTTATTTAATTTTTAATTAAATATTTCAATATTTATTTTCTAAGTTTTATTTTATTTAAGAAACATGATTTACCAAATTATCCATAGTTGTGTTTTTGACATACAATACACTATCACTGATCCCACTGCTAGTGTAAACTTTTTCCATTTCCACCAGCCTGCCATCCTGACAGGCACCATTTAATTTTGGTTATTAAAGTTTAGGCTTCATGATTTCAGTTATGTTAATTCTGTTTTGTGTGTTTAACTCTATTATTAGCATCAATGATGCAGCTTGACCCCTGCCCCCTGTTGTAAAGTGTTCAATTTATTATATATTTTATTTTTTAATTATTATAATGTTTTTAATTTTATTATACCACTGTAAGATAAACCATTAAAGAACTGTTCATGATTATGTTTTAGTCATATATTGTTCCAGCACCCATCCCTCCACCAGTGCACTTTTTCCACCACCAATGTCCCCTGACCCCCTCCCCACATTCCCCAGCCTGCCTCTATGTCAGGCACTTTGCCTCTCTTCTCTCTCTCTCTCTCTCTCTGAACAGAAACTTCATCAAGATGATATTCGAATGGCCAAAGGCATATAAAAATTGCTCATCATCACTAATCTCCAGGGAGATGCAAATCAAAACAACAATGAGATATCTCACACCACAGAGACTGGCACATATCCAAAACAGCAAGAACAACCAGTGCTGGCATGGACGCCGTGGAGAAATGGACTCTCATGAATTGTTGGTGGGAATGTTGACTGATACAGCCTTTTTGGAAAACAACATGGACATTCCTCTATAAACTAGAAATTGAGCTCCTATTTGACCCAACTATACAACTCCTTGGAATATGCCCTGGAGGTCCAAAAACACACAGCAGAAACACAATCTACACTTCTATATTCATAGCAGTACTATTCACAATAGCCAGAATCTGGAAACAACCAGAGTTTCGAGAACATATGACTGGCTAAAGAAATTTTGGTACCTCTACACAATGGAATACTATGCAGCTGCTAGGAAAAAATGAAGTCATGAAATTTTCCTATAAATGGATGGACGTGTAGAGGATCATGTTGAGTGAAATTAGCCAGAAAAAGACAGATAGAGAATTACTGCACTCATTTGTGGGATATACGAAAAAGTATGATAACAATATCCAAGGCCAGGCAAAAAATGGACCAGTAGAACTTGTCAGTGGTTGGAATCTACTGCAAGTGTGTGGGTATCAGATGTTAGGCAAGACAGAGAAGAGACCGGCGTGCTCATAATTGTTGAAAATGTTCATACCAGCCTTGAACTGAGCATTGAAAGTAAGCAAAGGAATATACATGATAACCCCTAAATGTAAGTTTTACATTTAAAACAATTTTACAAAAATCAAAAATAATCCACTAATACCTTCTGCCCATCCCACAATTTCCCCTGCATTGTTATGATACATGTTAAGTTTATAAATAAATGTTGTTACACTATTTTTAAAAGATTGATAGTTTACAATAGCATTGAATGTTTTTATGTAAAGTTCTATAGGTTTTTAGAATTATATATGTCATGTATTCTCCATTACAGAAAATACGATTACTGCCTTAAAATGCCTTTTGTTTCAGTTATTTACCCTTCCCCCTCTCCCCTGTTCCTGGTATATATACTTTCAGGAATGATTTTATTATAGAAAACAGGGATACAAAATATTCCAATTTAACATATATTAAAATTCTGTATTTTAAAATATTTCTTTCAGAAACAGTATTCTTCCAATGGTAAAGTCCAATGTGCACATATAAAAATGCTCAAAATATGTATTATAAGAACCTAAAATGCTAATGGAGAGCCAAGAGAGCAGAAAAGGAGCCCTGTGAGATTGCAACAAGTCTTTCAAAATAAAAACTTCAATAAAACACAGAAATGGTCACAGATCATTCTGTGACCTACCTGCTGCCACACGAAAAGGATTATCAGTGGCAATCAGAAGAAAGGTCTTCTAGAATCTGCATAGTTGATCAAGGGCATTTGGACAGATAAGGAGTTTAAGCACAACCCCAGGGAGGGGTGGAGGTGCTAAACAGAAACACAGTGTCACTGAACACTGCAGGAGGTGGAGGAGAAAGAATCACAGAGCTGGAAAATCTATACCCATAGTCTTCGAAATATACCCACACAGAACCTGGGGAGGCCAGATGTAGGTTTGGCATGGTTCGGGGTCAACAGTTGCACAGGAAGCACTTCTGTAGCTCTAAACATGGAATTATCTCTCAGTCTAAGGCTAGGGTAGACTGAAAACTGGTAAGCAAACAACTGTCTATCTTAGAGGAAAGCAAAATTTACACCCTATCTTTCACAGTACCTGACTGAGGAAAAATAGACATTCGGGCGATAGTAAGGAGACTTTTACCAAGACTAAGTATATATAGTGTGTGACTGCCCAAACTTAGGCAGCATGACAAAAAAAATCACTGTGAGCTATCAGAAGCCCTTGATACCTCAGGGGTATCTCTGAAGGGCCAGCACTTGTCTCTACTGAAAATTCTCAGTAGCAGTCAGAAGCAACAGAAATTCATGAGGCCCTTTCTGATGTTACCAAACATAAACCCTAGATTTCATTCAGGTCTACACAAAATCAGGCTCTTACCCTAGCTTTCACCATGTATCCAAAGCTATAAGGAAATAGGGAGTTCATGTTCATTAATGGATGAAGATAAAAGCCCAGAAAGGTCCCCAAGCAAATAAAAGCTCCCTAATCTCTTAGATAAAGATATAAAAGTGATAATTTAAGGCCATTTATAGACTTAAGGGACAGAATAGAAAACTTATTTCACAAAGAAAGAGAAAAGGATCTGGAGCTATAGCACAGCAGGTAGGGCGTTTGCCTTGCACGTGGCCGACCCGGGTTCAATCCCTGGCATTACATATGGTCCCCCGAGCACCGCCAGGAGTAATTCGAGCAAAGAGCCAGGAGTAACCCCTGAGCATTGCCTGGTGTGACCAAAAAAAAAAAAGCAAAAAAAAGAGAGAAAGTATGAGAAAGCTGCAATTATAAATCTACAAAGATTCAGCATACCTGGGCAGGATTGAAAAAAAAACTGCTGCAGGGTGGCTGTCGATGGTCCGGCTGTGAAAGTCTGAACCAGAGACTTTCAGACATGGGGCAGAGCTGCTACTTGCTCTCCCTGTGCCCAGCTGCTGGTGAGGCACCCGGGAGGCATGGCAGGTTCTAGCCCTGGCCTGCCACCCCAGCAGAGCCTCAGAACAAGCCACACCACCCTCCCCTAGTCCATGGGGCCCGCCATTTTCCACATCCGTACTTCCCTCTCGTCACAACTCCACCCAGCAGACCAGACTATCACAGCCCGGCTCGCGGCCGCTAGTGGCCGCGCGTTCATCATTAAATACTTTATTTAGAGGTGACTACAACAGTAATCCACCCACAAGGCCACAAGGCAAGCCTGGCAAGCTGCTGCGTAGTATTTGATATGCCAATTACCAGTAACATTTATATTAGGTCATTCCCATGACCTAATATAATTGTTTGAGGCTCTTTATGTTCCTGGAGCAAGCGGATGCCTTTGGGTTCTACTAGCATGAGACAGGGAATATGGAGATATTACTGGTGCCCGCTCTAGCAAATAGATGATTAACGGGAAGATAGTGATAGTGATGTGAAATTACAAAAATGTTCATGATTGGATTTCAGTCATTCATTGTTCCAGCACCTGTCCCTACACCAGTGTCCTATTCCCACCACCAGTGTCCCTAAATTCCCTACCTCCACCCCCAGTCTGCCTCTATAACAGACACATTTTCACTTTCCCTTTCTTTCTCCCTTTAACTCACTCTTTCTCTGTCTCTCTCTGTCTCTGTATCTCTATCACCATCCCTTCCCTTACACATTGTGGCTTGCCCTACAGACATTTAGGGGTTATCATGTACATCCCTCTGTGTACATTCAATGCTCAGTTCTAGTCTGGTGTTACCATTTCCCACAATTAGTAAAGCACTAGTATCTATTTGTATTCCACTAATGAATACAGTCATTCTATGTTTCTCATTTTCCTTCTGACTAATTTCACTCAGCATGATAATCTACAAGTCCATTCATCTGCAGGTAAATTTCATGACTTTGTTTTTTTTCTGACAGCTGCAGAGTATATCTCATGGTGGTATAATAAAAAATTAAAATAAAATAAACAATCCTATTTTTAAATATTATTATTTTTAAATATTATTATAAAAATAATAATATTATTATCATCTGCTTCGCTGATGATATCATTCTAATAACACCATACATTAGCCAAGTGGCACAAATGTTGGCTGACTTTGACCAAGTGTTGTGGAAAGGTAGATTTACAGCTGATTCTCAACAAAACTATGTTCATGAAAAATAAACTAGTTCCAGAGGCCCCATTCACTCTCAATGGAACAAACATCTCTGAATGCAGCAGTTATGTGTACCTAGGTCGAGAAGTCAACATGATGAAAGACCTAAAACCTGAGCTGTGCAGGAGGAAGAGAGAGACATGGAATGCCTTCAAAAGCATGGAAGAAATCTCTAAAAAAGACAAAGAACCTCTGGCTCCTGGGACATCTCTTCGACTCCACCATTCTCCCTGCATTAACATATGCCTCAGAGACCTGGGCCCTACAAAAGCAGGATGAGAATGCTATTCAGGTCTCCCAAAGAGGAAACAAAAGAGCTGTTTGGAATATCACGCCTCACTCAAGTGAAAGAAGGAATCCGGAGCTCCGACCTTCATCGCTGTTCCAGACTGAGGGACACTGTCTCGCTTGCCAAGGCATCGAAAATCAGATGGGCTGGACATGTAATGTGATTTGGAGACGACCACTGGACTAGAGCCATTACCAACTGGATCCCATGGGATGTCAAAAAAAATCACATGGCCGCCCACCTACAAGATGGTCAGACTTCTTCGCCAAGACCCTGAACAAACGGTATGCGGCTCTTCATATTCCTGAAGCAACCAGATGCCACTGGGCTACACTAGCACGTGATAGAGTCAAATGGAAATGTTACTGGTGCCCGCTCAAGCAAATCGATGAATAATGGGATGTCAAGTGTCAAGTGATCAAGTGATTATAAAAAAAGAAATCACTAAATTGAAGAGCATAGGAGGTAAGCTAAATACTGTAATTTGTGTTCAGCAATATAATGATAGAAGCCAAAAATTAATCATTGTACTTGAGAGAAGATATATTAAACTATCAATGTAGATCAGTAAAAAGAGAAAGCTAAGAAAATAGCACTGTCCTTCAAGAAAGATTAAAGCAAAAATAGTATCAGAAATTTAGGAGTCCAGAAGGAAAGGTGAGAATGTAGAAGAAATCTGTTGGATAACATATAGCCAAGAACTTTTTAAGTCTGACTAATCAGTTCTTGAGATTAAAAAAATCTTAAAGAATTTCATGCCAAATAAATTCAACTAGACAAAAACCCAATTTTTATGAGAAAGTACAAAGACACAGAAAATTTTGATAGCCATGACATTAAAGGAACTTATATGTAAAAGGAACCCACTTAAGAGTCACAAAAGATCCTTGCGTCTCCGCAGACCCCAAGCTGCCCCAGGAAAGAGCGGAAACTCCATCAACGGGAACCAAGGCAAACTGCCTTGGTTTCACCCCGACCAACCCTTGGGCTCTGGCGCTTCTGGAAACGCCTCCACTCCCCCACAGGTGTGTGTGATTCTTGCGTCTCCGCTGGACCCCAAGCTGCCCCAGAGAAGAGTGGAAACTCCATCAATGGGAACCAAGGCAAACTGCCTTGGTTTCACCCCAGACCGAACCCTTGGGCCCTACGCTTCTGGGAACATCCCAAAACTCAAAACTGCGTGGATGCATAGAGGTCCCTCTTACTACCTACCTTGCATGAGGTACCAGTGAACCTTGGTTCCTACAACTTGCCACCCACCCAAACTCTGAAAACAGACCAGACAACTACTAACTGTACTATCTAGTCACCCAATAACTCACATTTGCAAACTAAAATAGTCATAATGGTGAAGCAACACAAAATTCCATCAAGCTCTGTGAGTGAAGTCACTGGTCCAGATGAGTCTAGCAATACCAATGAGTTGTATAACCTCTCTGAAAAAGAATTTCGGAAAGAACTGTTAAGGATTCAAAAGGATTTCAAAGAAGCAATGGAATGCAAAATCAATAAAATACAAGAGGACATGAGAGAAAAGTGAGGAAAATGCAAAGGGAAATGACAGATGTTAAAAATGAGGAAAATGAAATAAAAAACATAATGGAAGGCCATCATAGCATAATGATAGCTAATGAAGAAAGAATTAGTGATCTCGAAGACGAGTTCCAAGGATTCTCTACAAAACACCAGAAGATAGAAAAAAAGGCTCACAATTACTGAACAGACAACAAGAGATAATCGGGATGAAGCCAGAAGAAACAACATACGGATCATTGGGGTCCCAGAAGGGCAAGAAGAAAACCCTGATGAAGAAGAAAACTGTCAAAGCCATAATTACTGAAAAGTTCCCGAACTAAAGAATGCTTGCCTTAAAATCCAAGAGGCCCGTAGGATACCAGCTAAAAGAAACCCCAACAAGAATACTCCAAGACACATCTTAATAAAAATGACAAAAACTATAGATAGGGATAGAATACTGAAAGCAGCAAGATCAAAGAAGGAAATCACATACAAAGGAACATCTCTAAGATTTACAGCAGACTTCTCTGATGAAACACTCTGAGCCCGAAAACAATGGTGGGATATTGTGAAAAGGCTCAATGAACTGCAGGCTTCACCAAGAATTCTTTATCCGGTCAGGCTCACATTCAGATATAAAGGAAAGATACACAACTTCACGGATAAGCAAAAAACTCAGGAACTTCATGGACTCAAAACCATCTTTAAAAAGGACTGAAGGGTCTACTGTAATGAGACCAAACCCATAAGCACAACAACACAAAAAGAAAGATGTCACAAAATCCAATGACAATAATCTCTCTCAATGTCAATGGTCTAAATGCACCAATTAAGAGACACAGTGACAAAATGGATTAAAAAAATTGAACCCAACATTTTGCTGTCTACAAGAAATGCATCTAAATAATCAGAACAAACACAGACTCAGAGTCAAAGGTTGGAAGACCATTCTCCATGCAAACAACTCCTCCAAAAAGGCTGGTGTGGCCATATTAGTATCAGATAATATGGACTTCAGGCTGAAAAAAGGTTAGAAGGGACAACGAAGGCCATTTCTTATTAAGGGGTATGTACACCAGGAAGAAACTACACTAATAAACATATATGCACCCAACGAGGGTCAGCAAAATACATAAAACAACTGCTAAGAGACCTCAAAGAAGACATTAACAGTAGCACAATAATAGTTGGAGACTTCAACACTGCTCTATCAACGATGGATAGATCAACAAGACTGAAACTCACCAAGGAAATATTGGCCCTGAAGGAAGAAATGGAAGAAAAGGAGCTAGTGGATAACTACAGGGCTCTTCATGCAAAAAAAAGCTGAATATACATTTTTCTCTAGTGCACACAGAACATTCTCCAAGATAGACCACATGCTGAGCCACAAAGCATACCTCAATAAAATTAAAAAGATAGAAATTGTGACAGCTACCTTTTCAGACCATGATGCACTGAAAATGGAAGTTAACCATACACAGAAATAGGGAGTCAAACCAAACACCTGAAAACTGAACAGCTCACTGCTGAACAACAAATGGGTCATAGAAGAAATCAAACAGGAAATCCAAAGATTTCTGGAAACAAATGAAAATGAAGACACCAATTATAAGAACTTGTGGGACACTGCAAAAGCCGTGTTAAGAGGGAAGTTTATAGCTCTGCAAGCATTCATCAGGAAACAAGAAAGGGCCCACATAAATAACCTGACTACACAGCTGAAAACATTAGAAAAAGACCAACAAAAGGAGCCCGACCCAGGCAGAAAAAAGGAAATAATAAAACTTAGAGAGCAAATCAATGAGTTGGAAAGCAAAAATATAATCAAAAAGATTAATAAAACCAAGAGCTGGTTTTTTGAAAAAAATAAACAAGATTGACAAACCATTGGCAAGACTTGTAAGTACAGGGAAAGAGAAAACCCAAATAAACAAAATCAGAAATAAAAAGGGTGACATCACAACAGAAACCACTGAAATCCAAAAGATCATCAGAGATTACTTTGAGAGCCTGTATGCCGTGAAACATGTGAATCTGGAAGAAATGGATCAATTCCTGAAGTCCTATAACCTCCTACGGCTGAAACAAGAAGACCTCCAATACCTGAATAAGCCTTTCACCATCGAGGAAATAGAAACAGTAATTAAAAGTCTGCCAAAACACAAAATCACAGGTCCAGACGGATTCCCTAGTGAACTCTACCAAACCTTTAAGGAGGACCTACTGCCAGTCCTTTTCAAGCTCTTCCAGGAAATAGAAGAAACAGAAACACTCCCAAACAGCTTCTATGAGGCACATATCACCCTGATACCCAAAGCAGGGAGAGACAACACAAAGAAAGAAAACTACAGACCAATATTCCTGATGAACACGGATGCTAAGATCTTCAACAAAATACTAGCCAACAGAATCCAAAGACTCATCAAGAAGATTATATATCATGACCAAGTAGATTATGTTGAGCGAAATTAGCCAGAAGGAGAGAGACAGATACAGAATGACTGCATTTGTTTGCATGGCATAAATATATATGTACATATTATGATACCAATATCCAAGGTCAAGTGAAACATATATCAGGAGGTCTTGTCAAAGGTGGAAATTATCACAAACGTGTGGGGAGTCAGGAGGTTAGGTAAGACAGAAAATGGAACAGGGTGCTAATAATTGTCGAGGGTACTAATGCCAACCTAGAACTGAGCTTTAAATAGAGGCAAAAGGATACACACATGACAACCTTTTAATGTATGTTCTGTAATCCATAGTCTGGAAGGGAAGGAAAAGAGAAAGAGAGCAAAAGGGAAAGAAATAAAGAACCTGCCATGGAGGTATGCTGGGGAAGGGGGGAGGGAACCGGGAGCGTTGGTGTTGGGAGATGGGCACTGGTGGAGGGACGGGTGCTGGAACACTGTATGACCAAAACCCAAATATGAACTTTTTAATTGTATATCTTTTTTATTTGTATACCTCACGGTGGTATAATAAAATACTTTAAAAAAAGTCACAGAAGATGTTTCAAATAAAAATCTACAGGTTAGAGAGGAATGACATAGCAGAGTTAAATTACTAGATCAAATAAACATCAAAACAAGAACACCCTATCAAGCTTGCCTTTGTTCAAATTTGAGGAAATGACATGTTTTACAGACAAACATAAGTCAAAGAAATTCATGACCATTAATCAAGCTCTGCAAGGTACACTACATTATTTTCTATTAAAAAGCAAATTAAATCTTAAGTATATACTAAGATCATGAATTAGGGGAAAGGAGAAGAGAGGTGATAGAATTTTTGTGTAGTACCTTTGAGAACAAAACAATGTTCATGAAAAACAGACTCTTTCCAGAGGTCCTATTCACTTATACTGGAACAAACATCTCTGAATACAGCAGTTATGTGTACCTATGAGAAGTCAACATGAAAGACCTAAAACCTGAGCTATGCAGGAGGAAGAGAGCAGCATGGAATGCCTTCAAGAGTATTGAAGAAATAGCTAAAAAGGACAAAAGAACCTCCATTTCTGGGCCATCTCTTCAACTCCACCATTCTCCATGCATTAACGTATGCCTCAGAGACCTGGGCCCTATGAAAGCAGTATGAGAATGCTATTCGGTTCTCCCAGAGAGGAATTGAAAGAGCTATGCTTGGAATATCATGCCTCACTCAAGTGAAAGAAGGAACTGAGCTCCGACCTCCATCACTGTTCCAGAGTCAGGGACGCTGTCTTGTTTGTCAAGGCATCGGAAATCAGATGGATGGACATGTAATGTGATTTGGAGATGACAGCAGGACTATAGCCGTTACTGACTGGATCCCACAGGATGTCAAAAGATCACGTGGCCGCCCACCTATGAGATGGTTAGACTTCTTTGTCAAGACCCTGAACGAACATTTGAGGCTCTTTGTATTACTGAAGCAACCAGATGCCACTGGGCTTCACTGGCACCTGACAGAGTCAACTGGAAATGTTACTGGGTGCCCGCTGGAGCAAATCAATGAATAACGGGATGTCAAGTGATCTTGTGATCAAGTGATAGGTGTCAGAGGCTAAAATGTTTTCCATTCACCTTATTTTTGTCTCTGCTGTTGTCTTTGGCTTTCCTAGATGCTGCTTATTACATAATAACTGACAATTCTTTTACTTGCACCCCTGCTGTGATATTGTAGTCATGTTCGTAAGAGACTAAAGAATGAAATTAGAGAACACATTATATTTAGGTCTTATTGTTCCAGTCCATCTGTATTCCTGGATTTTGCCTGCAGAAGTGCATCTCATTTTTTTTATTCTAATTTTAAAATTAATTATAAAACTTAGGCACATTTAATTGTATAATTGACTTATACAATTCTGTTAATTATAGGGTTTTCATGAATTCAATGTTTAAACACTACACTCTCTATCAGAGTGACCCCTGTTGGGTTCCATTTTGTGCTAGAAATCATTTTACCTAGCACGGGCGCCTCTTTTAGCCGTTACTGACTCCGCCCACTGCCACGTTGCCTTCCCCTCCCTGTGTTTCGTGCATGTGCAGGGTCCTGTGTCCCGCGCATGTGCAGGGTCCCTGATGTGGTGTAATTTCGGGCTTGTCCAATTAGGGGCATGTTTCATCAGCTCTCCTACGAGCTCGTATGAGCTCGTATGACCTGCGCCAGCCAATGGGAAGTGAACACGTGGACCGCTCCATTTGCGCCAGCCAATGGGAAATGGACACGCTGACCAGCACTGTATAAAGGCAGCTTGCACAGAGGGTCGGGGTCCTTTTTAGCCATCTTAATTCTCAAACTTCAGGAGTTCCAATAAAGCGTGGTCTAAGAAGAATCCTGTTGTGGTCGTTCTTCTCCGCTGGCGGATCAAGGGCATCCCACAACCCCCATAATCTTTCCTCTCTGTACCCCTCTATGGTAAATTGTAGACAAGTTCTCAAATTCTGTGGCCTGGGATCATTTGTTATTTCCTTACTATGTTATTTTCAGGTCACGTGTGAAAGAGATTTTTCTGTTTCTGTTGTTCTAACTTCATTCACTATGATATTCTCCAGATTCACATAGCATCAAATTAGATGATTTAGTCTTTTCTTAGAGCTGAGTGGAGTTCCATTGTTTACATGGGAATTGCACAGCTGTCCTTCCTTTATGTGGGATGATAGAGTTTGAACAGATGACCTGGAATATTTATTTAATTCTTACCTGATAAGATTCTCATAAAAATGTTTTCCTTGAGAACTGCTTCTGGTAAGGAGAAGAGAATGCCTTTCTCCGGTGCGGACAAGGTTGCCCCTTTTCCTTCTTGTCCCCTAGAAGCACAAGACAGAATTTTCTCTGTTCTTCACCTAGAGAAACTAGTGTGATTCTTAAATGTGAAATTGTTTTGCAAGCGGGACTAGGACTCAACTAGTGGTGCTGAAGGCTTACTCTACAACTAATTTTCAAAGAACATAGATTTATAACCCAATAATGAGCTCAATCATCCTATGTCTGTCTGTTTCCCTCTGACAAATTCACTCAGCATGATACTCTCTATGTCTATCCATTTGTAAGCAAATTTCATGACTTCATTTGGAAGCTTGTCACAAGTGGTGGGTGTGGAGAGGAAATTAGGTTAGAGAAGGAATCACTAGGACAATAATAGTTGGAAATGAACACTCTAAACAAGAACTGAGTGCTGAAAGTAGGTAAGGGACAAATATGATAACTTTCTATTACCTGTAGTGGATATCATAATGCCAAAATGAGAGAGAAAGAGAGAGAGAAAGAGAGCATGAGAGAGAGAAAAGAGAGACAAGGTAGTGGGAGGGAAACTGAAAAATTGGTGGTGGAAATTATACACTGGTGAAGAGATTGGTTTTAGAAGATTGTATGACTCAAACCAGATCACTTTCAACATTGTATATATAGTGTATCTCATGGTTATTCAATAAAAAATGAAGGGAAAAATGAACATAATTTTATCTTGTTAAATTCAGAAATGATAATTTTTAATTTCCTTATACTTTACAGTTTATTTTAGAATTAAAAAAACAAATAAGAGGGCTGGAGCGATAGCCCAGCGGGTAGGAGTTTGCCTTGCACGCGCCGGCTCATGCTGGCCAGGGTTCAATCCCCGCATCCCATATGGTCCCCCGAGCACCGCCAGGAGTAATTCCCTGGAGTGCAGAGCCAGGAGAAACCCCTGAGCATTGCCGGGTGTGACCCAAAAAAAGCCAAAAAAAAAAAACGAAAACAGTCCTCAAGATTTCACAATTGTAATTTCTAAATACACTGCACATGGAACTCTTTAATAAATTCAAATAATTAACAAAAAGTGAGAGGTGAGGGATTTAAGATATCTCACTATGATTGTTCCAACTAAGAATAAAATTGAATTAACTCTCTGAAACATAATTTAAAACAATGTTTTAAATTAAAAATTTAAAACATAAATTAAAAACATTATTATTAAAATAATTGTTATTAGGTAGCCCCCAATTAAAAATGATCATATACCATTTTGAATATTAAACCCAACCTCTGCTGATATATATATATAATGGAGCTAAAACAATAGGAAAATTAATTCTTGGACCTAGACATATCAGCCTTCAGGAATATAGTTTTATATTAAGTATACAAACCACTCATAGACTCTTCTGGTCAAAACACAAATCTGATTTTGAACTTCAGTTCCCACTATATTAGAGACTATCCAGAAGTACACGTGACATAAGTTCAAGTCTCTATCTTACCTCTTTCATTTTATTACCTCTGCTTTTTCACTCATTCTCAGGAAGGTTTCTTCCCTTGGGGGCATATATAATGTTCCTGTCTCATGCTATACAAATAGGTGTATATTTATTTGTCTGTCTGACTCTCTTTTATCTGTCTACCCACATACCTACCAATCCATGTATCTGTATATTTATGATTTCCTCTCAGTCTTATGGAGACTCCAGGCTTTATTTTTCTCTCTCTTTAGTTTCATCTATTGATCTATAGATGACCTATCAGTCCATTCTTCCACCTTCTCACCCATCAGTTCATGTTCACATCTTCATTCATCTATGCAGGCATCCATTTTCATAATCTTTCATAATGTGAAAGATTGCTCTTTGGGTCTCTTCAAAATCCATCTGATTAATTAGTGTCTTCTCCATTCCAGAACTCATATGATAGAAACATGGTGATGGAATGACAAAATGAATGACACATCTTACAGTTTACAGTGGTAAAATAGAATTTCAGAAATTGAATTATTATAATTTTGTACCTTAGGGGACAAGTTATATCATATTTTAGAGTCATGTTATATATTTAGTGTTAGTTCTGTGTATAGTTGCAATATGACTACACAATTTTCTGTTTAAGGACTTGTATTAGTTTGCAATCAAACTAATCAAACTCATAGAGACCCACCCTGCAG
>JAJIBD010015443.1:0-25590 GCA_021461705.1 Cryptotis parvus | reverse complement strand
CAGTTCGGTCAGTCATTCAGCTAAGGTCTGTCAGTTAGTCAGATCAGGTCCTCAGTCAGTCAGTGAGTCAGCTCAGGTTGGTCAGTCAGTCAGTCTGCCCAGGTTGGTCAGTCAGTCAGCTCAGGTCAGGTCAACAGTCAGTCAGCTCAGGTCAGTCACTCAGTGAGCTAAGGTCATTCAGTCAGTCACTCAGGTCAGTCAGTCAGTCAGCTCAGGTCAGTCAGTCTGCTCAGGTCAATCACTCACTCAGCCAGAAAGCTCAGGTCAGTCAGCCAGCCAGCCAGCTCAGGCCAGTCAGTCAGTCAACTCAGGTTAGTCAGTAAGTCAGTCACCTCTAGTTAGTCAGTCAGTCAGATCAGGTCAATCAGTCAGTCAGGTTGGGTCAGTCAGTCAGTTAGCTCGGTCAGCTTCAGCTCGGGCGTCAGTCAGCTCAGGTAGTCAGTGAGCTCAGGTCAGTCAGTCAGCTCGGGTCAGCCAGCTCGGTCAGTCAGTCAGCCTGGTCTGTCAGTCAGCTTGTGTCAGTCACCTAGGGTCAGTCAGTCAGCTAGGTCCGAGTCAGTAGGGTCCGTAGTCAGCTCGGTCCGTCAGTCAGCTCGGTAAGTCCGTCAGCTGGCGTCAGTCAGTTTGGGTCAGTCAGTCAGTCTGGTCAGTGAGTCAGCTCTGGTCAGTCAGTCAGCTCAAGTCAGTTAGTCAGCTCAGGTCAGTCAGTCAGTCAGCTCAGGTATCAGTCAATCAGTCAGCTCACGTCAGTCAGCTCAGGTCAGTCAGTCAGTCAACTCAGATCAGTCAGTCAGCTCAGATCAGTCAGTCAGCTCAGGTCAGTCAGCTCGGGCAGTGTCAGCTCAGACAGTCAGTCAGCTCAGGTTAGTCAATCAGGTCAGATGTCAGTCAGTCAGCTCAGGTCAGCCAGTCAGCTCTGGTTGGTCAGTCAGAAATCAGGTCGGTAGTCAGATCAGGTCGGTCAATCAGTCATTCAGGTCAGTCAGCTCAGGTCATTCAGTCAGCTCATGTCAGTCAGTTAGCTGAGGTCAGTCAGTCTGTCAGCTCAGGTCGGTCAGTGAGTCAGCTCAGGTCGTAGTCAGTGAGTCAGCTCAGGTCAGTCAGTCAGCTCAGTTCGGTCAGTCACAATCGTCAGGTCAGGTTGATCAGGCAGTCAGTCATGGCCTGGTCAGGTCAGTCAGTCAGTGAGTCAGTCAGCTCACGTCAGTAATCAGTCAGCTGAGATCAGTCAGTCAGTCAGTAAGCTCAGATCCGTCAGGCAGTCAGTCAGCTCAGGTCAGTCAGTGCTTAGTTCAGTCAGTCAGCTTGGGTAAGTCAGTCAGTCAGTTCAGGTCTTTCAGTCAGTCACCTTAGGTCAGTCAGTCTGTCAATCAGTAGCTCAGGTCAGTCAGTCAGCTCAGTCAGTCACTCAACTCAGGTTCATTCAGTCAGCTCAGGTTGGTCAATCAGTCAGTCACTTGGTTGGTCAGTCGCTCAGTATCAGCTCACTCGGTCATTAGTCAGTTAAGGTTGGTCAGTCAGTCACTCTGGTTAGGTCGGTCAGTTAGTCAGTCAGCTAAGGTCAGGTCCGGTCAGTCAGTGGTAGTCAGTCAGCTCAGGTCAGTCAGTCAGCTCAGGGTCAGGCAGTCAACTCAGGTCAGTTAGCTCAGGTAGTCAGTCAGCTCAGGTCCGTCAGTCAGCTCAGGTCAGTCAATCACTTCAGGTCAGTCAGTCAGCTCAGGTCGGTCAGTCAGCTCAGGTCAGTCAGTCAGTCAGCTCAGGTCAGTCAGTCAGTTAGTCTGTCAGTCAGCTCAGGTTAGTCAGTCAGCTCAGGTCAGTAGTCAGTCGCTCAGGTCAGTCAGTTAACTCACGTCAGTCAGTCAGCTCATAGTCAGTCAGTCAGTTCAGATCAGTCAGTCAGTCAGTTCAGTTAAGTCAGGAGTTCGTCAGCTCAGGTCATTCAGTCAGCTCACGTCAGTCAGTCAGCTTAAGTCAGTCAGTCAGTTCAGTCATCAGTCCGTTAGTCAGTCAGGCTCAGTAGTCAGTCACTCAGTCAGCTCAGGTCAGTCAGTCAGTCAGCTCTGGTCAGTGTCAGTCAGCTCAGCTCAAGTCAGCCAGTCAGTCAGCTCAGGTCAGGTCGTCAGTCAGCTCAGGTCAGTCAGTCAGCAGTCAGTCAGGTCAATCAGGCAGTCAGCTCAGGTCAGTCATTGTCAGCTCAGGTCAGTCATGTGTCAGTCAGCTCAGTGTAGTCAGTCAGTTAGCTCAGGTCAGTCAGTAGTCAGCTCATGTCAGTCAGCCAGTCAGTCAGTCAGCTCAGGTCAGTCAGTCAGCTCAGGTCAGTCAGATCAGTCAGTCAGCCAGGTCAGTCAGTCAGCTCAGGTCAGTAGCTCAGGTCAGTCAGTCAGCTCAAGTCAGTCTGGCGCTCAGGTCAGTCAGTCAGTTGCTCAGATCAGTCAGTCAGCCAGGTCAGCTCAGGTCAGTCATTCGTGCTCCGGTCAGTCAGTCAGCTAGGTCAGTCATTGTAGCTCAGGTCAGTCAGTCTTCAGTTCAGGTCAGTCAGTCAGTCAGCTCAGCTCAGGTCAGTAGTCTGCTCTGGTCAGTAGTCCCGCTAGGTCAGTCATCAGAGTCAGTCAGGTCAGTCAGTCATCAGGTGTCAGTGTCAGCAGTCAGCTCAGGTCAGTCAGTCAGCAGTCATCTCAAGTTCAGTCAGTCAGCGCTCTGGTCAGTCAGTCAGCTCAGCTCGGTCAATCATCGGTGCTCAAGTCAGTCTGTCAGTCAGCTCAGGTCAGTCAGTCAGTCAGCTCAGGTCAGTCAGTCAGTCAGCTCAGGTTAGTCAGTCAGGTCAGTTGTCAGTCAGTCGCTCAGTCAGTCAGCTCAGGTCAGTCAGTCAGGCTCAGGTCAGTCAGTCAGCAGCTCAGGTCAGTCAGTCAGCTCAGGTCAGTCAGTCAGGTCAGCTCAGGTCAGTCATTCAGTTCAGCTCAGATCAGTCAGTCAGCTCAGGTCAGTCAGTCAGTCAGCCAGTCAGCTCAGGTCAGTAATTCAGGTCAGTCATTCAGCTCAGGTCAGTCAATCGTCAGCTCAAGTCAGTCAGTCAGTCAGCTCAAGTCAGTCAGTCAGTCAGCTCATAGGTCAGTCAGTCAGTCAGTCAGTGTAGTCAGTCAGTCAGCTCAGGTCAGTCAGCTCAGGTCAGTCAGTGAGTCTCAGGTCAGTAAGTCAGCTCAGGTCAGTCAGTCAGGTCAGTTCAGTCAGCTAGTTCAGTCAGTCAGCTCAGGTCAGTCGTGGTCAGTTGGTCAGTCAGCTCAGGTCAGTCAGTCAGCTCAGGTCAGTCAGTCAGTTCAGGTCAGTCATTCAGTCAGGTTAGTCGTCAGGTCAGTCAGTCACCTAGATCAGTCACTCAGTCAGCTCAGGTCAGTAGTCAGGTCAGTCGTCAGTTGTCAGTCAGTCAGTCAGCTCAGGTCAGTCAGTCAGCTCAGGTCAGTCAGGTCAGCTCAGGTCAGTCAGTCAGCTCAGGTCAGTCATTCAGCTCAGGTCATTCAGTCAGCTCGGTCAGTTCAGTTAGCTCAGGTCAGTCAGTCAGTCAGCTCAGGTCAGTCAGTCAGCTCACGTCAGTAGTCAGCTCAGGTCAGTCAGTCATCTCTAGTCAGTCAGGTCAGTCTGTCAGTCTCAGCTCAGGTCAGTCAGTCAGCTCAAGTCAGTCAGTCAGTCAGCTCAAGTCAGTCAGTCAGGAGCTTAGTCAGTCTTCGGTCAGGTAGTCAGTCGCGTCAGCTCAGGTCAGTCAGTCAGCTCAGGTCAGTCAGTCAGTCAGAGTCAGCTTGGTCAGTCAGTCAGCTCAGCTTGGTCAGTCAGTCAGCGTCAGCGTAGTCTTCAGCGTCAGCTCAGGTCAGTCAGTCAGCCAGCTCAGGTCGGTCAGTCAGTCAGCCAGGTCAGCTCAGGTCAATCAGTCATCCAGTTCAGCTCAGGTCAGTCTGTCAGTCAGCTCAGCTCTGGTCAGTCAGCTCAGCTCTGGTCAGTCAGTCAGCCAGCTCAGCTCAGTCAGTCAGTCAGCCAGCCCAGGTCAGGTCAGTCAGCCAGTTCAGCTCAGTTCAGTCAGTCAGTCAGTCAGTCAGCTCAGGTTAGTCAGTCAGCTCAGGTTAGTCAGTCAGCCCAGGTCAGTCAGCTCAGGTCAGTCAGTCAGTTAGGTCAGTCAGTTATTCAGGTCAGTCAGTCAGCTCAGGTCAGTCAGTTAGCTCAGGTCAGTCAGTCAGCTCAGATCAGTCAGTCAGTTCAGTCAGTCAGTCAGCTCATGTCAGTCCAGTCAGCTCAGGTCAGTCAGTCAGCTCAGGTCAGTCAGTCAGCTCAGGTCAGTCAGCTCAGGTCAGTCAGCTCAGGTCAGTCAGTTAGCTCAGCTCAGGTCAGTCAGTCAGCTCAGGTCAGTCAGTCAGCTCAGGTCAGTCAGTCAGCTCAGGTCAGTCAGTCAGCTCAGGTCAGTCAGTCAGCTCAGGTCAGTCAGCTAGGTCAGTCAGCTCAGGTCAGTCACTTAGCTCAGCTCAGGTCAGTCAGTCAGCTCAGGTCAGTCAGTAAGTCAGTCAGCTCAGGTCAGTCATGCTCAGCTCAGGTCAGTCAGTCAGCTCGGTCAGGTCAGTAAGTCAGTCAGCTCAGGTCAGTCAGTCAGCTCAGGTCATCTCAGTCAGTCAGCTCAGGTCAGTCAGTCAGCCAGCTCAGGTCAGTCAGTCAGCTCAGGTCAGGTTTGTTAGCTCAGGTCTGTTCAGTCAGCTCAGGTCAGGTCAGTCAGTAATTTGTCAGTTCAGTTCAGTCAGTCAGGTCAGTCAGTCAGCTCAGGTCAGTCAGTCAGCTCAGGTCAGTCAGTCAGCTCAGGTCAGTCAGTCAGTCAGTCAGCTCAAGTCAGTCAGTCAGTCAGCTCCGGTCAGGTCAGTCAGTCAGCTCAGGTCAGGTTTGTTAGCTCAGGTCTGGTCAGTCAGCTCAGGTCAGGTCAGGTCAGTCAGCTCAGGTCAGGTCAATCATCTCAGCTTAGGTCAGTCAGCTCAAGTTTGCTGCAGTTAGTCAGCTGCCAAGATGAGAGCTATTCCCCTTCGACTGGTTATCATTGAAAATATTAATGGATATACGTCATGTTCCTGGTGTCTCATCTCTTTCCTCTGACCCGAGAGGACATTCCTGCATCACAAATGAGACGGGCCCTGACTGGATTGTTGATGGAGGTTGAACTCTGGATTCCTACTCTCGCTTGAGTGAGGCATGATATTCCAAGCATAGCTCTTTCGATTCCTCTTTGGGAGACCCGAATAGCGTTCTCATCCTACTTTCGTAGGGCCCAGGTCTCCAAGGCATATGTTAATGCAGGAAGAATGGTGGAGTCAAAGAGATGTGCCTGGAGCCGGAGTTTCTTTGTTCTTTTAGCTATTTCTTCAATGCTTTTGAAGGCATTCCATGCCGCTCTCTTCCTCCTATGCAGTTCAGGTTTTAGGCTGTTCATGTTGACTTCTAGACCGAGGTACACATAACTGCTGCATTCAGAGATGTTTGTTCCACTGAGAGTGAATGGGCGTTCTGGAACTTGTTCATTTTTCTTGAACATTGTTTTGTTTAGATTCAGCTGTAGACCTATCTTTCCACATTCTCGGTCGAAGTCAACCACATTTGTGCCACTTGACTAATGTTTGGTGTTATTAGAATGATGTCATCAGCAAAACGGAGGTGGTATAGTTGCCGACTATCTTCACTCCCATTCCTTCCCATTCTAATTGTAGCATGATTTTCTCAAGGGTAGTGCTGAAGAGTTTTGGTGAAATGGTATCACCCTGTCGAACCCTCTTTTGACATCAATGATCACTTCCTTGTAGAATGGTGAGATCCTGGTGGTGAATCCGTAATACAGATCATGAAGGATGTTGATGTATTGGGTTTGAATGCCTTCTTGGGCTAGGGCTTCGATGACCGCTTTGGTCTCAACGTAATCAAAAGCTTTCTTTAAATCAATGAATGTGAGACAGAGCAGCATCTTGAACTCCCTACACATTCAATGAGCTTGGTTACCATGTGGATATGGTTGATTGTGCTGAATCCTTTCCAGAAGCCTGCTTGCTCGCATGGTTGTCCTTCATCTAGTGTTCTGCCAATCCTGTTCAGGATGACTTGTGTAAACAGTTTGTAGATGACGGACAACAGGCAGATGGGGCGATAGTTGCAAATGTTGTGGATGACTCCCTTCTTGAACAGTAAAACTGTCCTGCTGGTTATCCATTAGGAGGGTACCTTGCATTCAGACAGGTAGCGTGTGAAGAGCCAAGCCAATGTATTGATGAGTACTGAGGGCAGATTCTTCAGGTGTTCAGGTCTGACTTTGTCTGGGCCTGGTGCTGTTCACTTCTTTACCGAAAAAATGGCATGTCGGATTTCAGAAGGGAGAATGTTGGGAAGGACATATCCATCTTGTGGAATTTGGTATATGTGGGCAGGTGGATATGGCTATCAAAGGGATCCGAGTAGAAGTCATGGATAATCTTCTCCATTGCCTTTCTGGAAGATGTGAGACAGACATGGGGCAGAGCTGCTACTGGCTCTCACTGTGCCCGCTCATGAGATGCCCGGGAGGGATGGCAGGTTCTAGCCCTAGCCCACCACCCCAGCAGAGCCTCACAACAAGCCAGGCGACCCTCCACTCCATGAGGACCTCCATTTTCCACATTTGGACTTCCCCTCATCAGAACTCCACCCAGCAGACCAGCCTATCACAGCCCGGCTTGCATGGCCGCTTGTGGCTGCACGGTTCATCAATAAATGCTGGATTTTGAGATGACTACAAGAGTATGCTACCTGCACAGCAGAGTCTGGCAAGCTACCCGTGTCGTATTTGATATGCCAGATACCAGTAACAATTATAGACCTCATTCCCATGACCTGATGGAATGGTTTTGAGGCTCTTTATGTTCCTGGAGCAAGCAGGTGCCCTTGGGCTCTACTTGCATGAGACAGGTCATATGGAGATGTTACTGGTGCCCGCTCGAGCAAATCGATGATGAACGGGAAGACAGTGATACAGTGACAGTGATAGATCCATCAGGATGTCAGAGGACAGTCATCTTGGTCTTACAGTGGGTGAAGGACAGGAGGGCGGTGAGAATGCTTTTTCCCGGCTTCTACTGCATTGGCTAGTATTTCTGCTCTTCTCTCTTTGAGGTATTCCTTTATCGCTTTTATGCACTGCTTTGCGAGATTGGACATTAGCATTTGGTCACCTGAGGATGTGCCTTGCCACTTTGTCGAATGAGCTCGAGAGTTTTTGAAGACAGGCATCTTTTTGTGTCTTTCTCTCTCTCTCTCTGCATTCTTCACACAATCATGGAGGTGCTGAACCAGTCGGTTTTATTCTTCATCGATGTCATCAATGATGGTAGTCTTCCCTGTTGCCACAATGGTGCCAAAGAGTTCCCAGTTGGTGGTCGTTCTGGGGGTTCTCTTCTTAAACTTTGCAGCCTTTTTTTCCCCATTGCGCCAAGTAGAATTTTGCATGAAGAAGACAGTGGTCCCATCCTGTTTGGAATTTTGGGATGACAGTGACATTGGTTAGGCAAAAACGTCAATTGAATATTGTTGGAGATCAGGTTTAGCTAACCTGGGAGCTTTGTTGTTTTGCCCACTCCCAGCTTAATCTATTTAAGCCAAGGTTCATTCTAATGAGACCTCTCTTCTATGTAAACACTGCTAGAGGGTGTGACAGTTAAAGAAATCACCTGAATGAATAACTTCTGACTTATACATCTACTAAGGCTTCTATGTTTTCTAGATTGGGCACAGCTCCTTTTTATACCCACTTTTTATACCCAGTATGGGACAGTTAGATTTTACCAGGAGACTACCATCCTGGCTATGTTGAGACTATAGGAAAACTATAGGAAGGATCATATTAGTTTGCTCTAAGCAGGCGAGTGTGACCCTTTCAGTACACAAGAACAAGATACTCAGAATCACCCTGGTGCAGATAATAATAAGGACCTTGTGGGTACCATCTAGATTACATAAAGCTCATGAAATTAAGATGTATTACTTTATATCAGCCCTCTCTCTCTCCAGTGTTTTACATAAGAGATAATCTCGGGATTAGTAACCTTTGTTTATACCTGCAATAGGGTGTGGCACTGCTCTTCTACACTGTTTAGAGTTCTTTTTGACATGACCCTCCCGGTTGGATTATTTTGGTGTATATAAGGGGCTTACTTGAGGCCCCTTCACTTTTGGCCCTTTTAGCTTTTGGTTTTGGCTCCTATGGCTTTTGGCTCCTCGGCCTTTTGCTTTCGGCTATTGGCTTTTGGCTTTTTGCTCTTTGGCCTTTTTGCTCCTTCTTCTGGGTATGACTCAGCTCGGGTGAGATCCTCTCTCTTTGGTGGGAAACTTAGGCTCTTTTGTATGGTCTATGTTCGGACCAGAGCTAGAGTTTGTTCATTATATTGGAGTGCTGTGGAAGAGCTTTTGTACTATTAAAAGCCTTTTTGGAACTGCACCAGACTCGTGAGTTTTCATCTGTTCCCCCGGCCCTCCGGAGGTAGAAGAGAACTTCTGCCCTGACACTGTTGGGGGACCCCAGCGGCGCTCCCGACAGAATATGATGTGGTCAATTTCATTGGGGAACTCCATCAGGAGATTCCTATGTCCAACATTTCAGTTCAGTCTTCTGGAACTGTGAGTTCCCATGAATGATCTTGGTGGACATGATGAACTCAGATAGTCTCTCACTATCTGAGTGAGAGACTAGAATAGCCATGAGTCCCGATGTGGAGTTCTTCGGCCGATCTTCTCGGTCCTATCTTTCATTAAAATCACCAACTATGATCTTGTAGAAGGTTTCATCTTCTTTATAGAACTCCAGTTCCATGTATAATTTCTCAATTTCTTCTTTCTTGTATGTCCATGTTGGTGCATAGACAACGAAGATAGAAACTGCTGGCACTGGGCCACATCTCTTCAAGTGTAATCATCCTATCCAGTTTGTTAGGCATTCAAATGAATCAATGCTCACAGCCAGGTTCATGTTGACAAAGACACCTCTTTCATTGCACTTTCCGAGGAACAGTTCTCCAGTGTCAAAAAGGCATGATGCGACTGTCGCCTCCTCGTCTCTATCAGACCAATGATGTCGTATTTGATCTCTCGCACTTGCACCATCAGGTCCTCAATATATGATTCTGATGTCAGCGTGCGCGCATTAAAAGTACAGACAGTCATTTTAGTCCTTCATTTTGGCAGTGTAGTTTGGCCCTGAGATTTTATAAGTCACTCCTTATTTGTCCTTATTGCTGCCGTATGAAGGACTCTTTCCAGGTCAGGGAAATAAACATTGTTATTACTGGTTTTGGCATATCAAATACGCATCAGACAGCTTTCCAGGCTCTGCCATGCAGTCGATATACTCTCAGTAGCTTGCCGGGCTCTCTGAGAGAGAAACCGCAAAGAAACGGGAAACATCACCAGGCCCGAAACGGACAGGATTATCAGATTGATAGCTCTTTCTCAATTCCATGGGTGGTGGTGCATGGCCATTCTTAGTTGGTAGAGCGATTTGTCTAGTTAATTCCAATAATGACCGAGACTCTGGCATGCTAACCAGTTACGTGATCCCCCGAACGGTCGGCATCCCCCAACTCCTTGGAGGGACAAGTGGCGCTCAGTCACCCCGAGGTTTCTCACCAGAATGAATTATCAGATGTTGGATAAGCTGTAAGAATTGAATAAAGTCCTTGCCGCATACTTCACATTTATTAGGTTTCTCACCAGAATGAATTTTCTAATGTACAGTAAGACTGAATAAAGGCCTTGCCTCATTTTTTTGCATTTGTAAGGTTTCTCGCCAGAAAGAATTCTCATGCACATTAAGACATGAATTCCGCTGAAAGGCTTTGCCACACTCTTCACGTTTACAATTTCTTACCAGAATGAATTTTCTGATGCTGGGTAAGACATGAACATACATAAAACTTTTGCCACATTACTCACATCTTTTTTTTTTTTTTGGCTTTTTGGGTCACACCCAGTGATGCTCAGGGTTACTCCTGGCTCTGCGCTCAGGAATCACTCCCTGGCACTGCATGGGGAACCATATGGGATGCTGGGGATCGAACCCAGGTCGGCTGCATGCAAGGCAAATGCCCTACCCGTTGGACTATCACTCCGGTCCCCAAATTACTCCACATCTATAAGGCTTCTCACCAGAATGAACTCTGAGATCTTATAAGATGAGATTTCGAATAAAAGGCTTTGACACATTCTTCACATTTGTAAGATTTCTCACCAGAAAGAATTTCCTGATGTACAGCAAAATGTAAATACATATTAAAGATTTGTGTCGGCTATGATCCAGAGACACTGACCCACAGGGCAGAGCTGCTACCGGCTCTTTCTGTGCTCTGCTGATCATGAGGTGTCCAGGAGGGAGGGCAGGTTCTGGTCATGGCCTGCCACCCCAATAGAGGCTCAGAAGAAGCCAGAGGAACCCACTACACCATAATGGCAGCCATTTTCAACATCCAGACTCCACAGCTCTTCAGAGCCCCATGCTAGAGAGCAGCTGATTTCAAGCCCAGGTATTAGGGTCTCAGCAGCTAAAGACCAGGGTTCCGTGGAGATGGAGCTGGGGTCCCTCTCCCCACCTCTGTCCCTCCCAGGAGGCCTGGTAGGCCCACGCACAAACTGCTCCAGGGCTGTCTGATGTGATCCAGAGACACTGACATCAGGGTAGAGCTGCTACTGGTTCTTCCTGGTACATCAAATTATAGTTACTGGCATTTATTGGTGGATACATAGAGGTTCCAGCAAGATGAAAGACCAGAGATATGGAGGTCTCATCTTCTACTCACTGCAGAGGCTCCACGTGCACAAGGGAGCAATTTCTCCTGTGGGACCCCCTAAACAATACTCAATGGACCTGAAGACCTGCCCTGAGCCACGGCAGAGCCTGGCAAGCTACCCATGGTGTATTCAATATGCCAAAAACAGTAACAATAATAAATCTCATTCCCAACAAATGGAGATGTTAGTGGCGCCTGCTCGAGCAAACTGATGAACAATATGAAGACAAAAAAAGGGGGGCCGGAGTGATAGCCCAGAGGGTAGGGCGTTTGCCTTGCACATGGCCGGCTCATGCCGGCACGGGTTCGATCCCCGGCATCCCATATGGTTCCCCGAGCACCGCTAGGAGTAATTCCTGAGTGCAGAGCCAGGAGAAACCCCTGAGCATTGCTGGGTGTGACCCAAAAAAAAAAAAAGAGCAAAAAAAAAAAAATATGAAGACAAGTGATACAAGTGATTAAAGGTTCAATCATATTCTTCACATTTACACGGTTTCTTTCCAGTATGTAACTCCTGATCATCTGAAGACTTCTCACATTGAACACAAACAGAACGTTCATCCTCCTTTTTGAAATGCTCATTTTCAGAAAGGTATTGGCTATTTAATACCATCCTTGGTGTAACAATTTAAATGATTATGTACAGAATTCTGCTGGGGTGGCGGGCCAGGGCTAGAAACCGCCATCTCTCCTGGGCTCCTTGTGAGCGGCTGGGCACCCCAGCAGAGTCTTGAAACAGGCCAGATGACCCCCCCACTCCATGAGGGCCTCCATTATCCACATCCGACTTCTCTCTCGCCAGAACTCCACCCAGCAGACCAGCCTATCACAGTCCGGCTCATCGAAATCCACCCTGCTGCAGTCTTTTTAATCCGGCCTAGGTATGCTGATCCAGAGACAGACATGGGGCAGAACTGCTACTTGCTCTCCCTGTGCCCAGCCGCTCACAAGGAGCCCAGGAGAGATGGCGGTTTCTAGCCCTGGCCCGCCACCCCAGCAGAGTCTTGGAACAAGCCAGACAACCCTCCACCCCATGAGGGCCTCCATTATCCACATCCGACTTCTCTCTCGCCAGAACTCCACCCAGCAGACCAGCCTATCACAGTCTGGCTCACGCGCCGCAAGCGGCCACAGGGTTCATCAATAAATGCTGGACTTAGAGATGACTGCAAGAGTATGCTACCTGCACGGCAGAGCCTGGCAAGCTACCCGTGTTGTATTTGATATGCCAAATACCAGTAACAATTATAGACCTCATTCCGGAATGGATTGTGGCTCTTTATGTTCCTGGAGCAAGCAGATGCCCTTGGGCTCTACTAGCATGAGACAGGACATACGGAGATGTTACTGGGGCCCGCTCGACCAAATCGATGAACAACGGGAAGACAGTGACAGACAGTACAGAATTCACTGACTGGGGTGGGAGCGATAGCACAGCCGGGTAGGGCGCTTGCCTTGTACGCAGCCAACCTGGGTTCGCTCCCCTGGGATTCCATATGGTCCCCCCGAGCACCATCAGGAGTAATTCCTGAGCGAAGAGCCAGGAGTAGCCCTGAGCATAGCTGTGTGTGACCCAAAAAAAAAAAAAAAAAAAAAAAAAAAAAAAAGAATGCACTGACTGACATTTCAGATGTTGCAAATTTTCTTTCAAATATTTAAAATATTTATGTGGAGGCCCAGAGCAATAGCACAGCGGGTAGGGCATATCTGCCTTGAATGTGGCCAAGCCAGATTTGATCCCTTGCATCCCATATGGTCCCTGAGCACTGCCAGGAGTAAGTCCTGAGCACAGAGCCAGGAGTAACCTGTGAGCATTGCAGAGTGTGACCCAAAAAGAAAAAAAAAAATTAAAAGATTTATGTGGGTTAACTCTCCCAACAAAGCAAACTGAATTTACAATTTCTTCCCATGACGCACCATATTCCTGATCTTTCTTGGCTGTAGAGAATCTATTACAGCTAATTTCCCCACTTCGGTTATGTCCACTATGAGAACTGTTCTGAAATTCAGACTCTTGTTCATATTTCCATTCCTTCTCTACATGTAGATCTCAAGGGTCCATTTTTTATGTCTTCTGAATTGCACTTCTGGGAGTGAATCATCTATGTCTGTCTGACTTTGACAAGATCCAGGTGCTATGCGCTGAAATATCTGGGAGAACAAAATCAGGAATGAAATTATCATTGCCTGATTTACTGAAGTAGATGCAGTATTTTAAAAGTGCTCATAGAAAAATAAATAAGAGATTCTTGTGGACCCTGTGCTAGGTTGTCATCTAGAGTAGTTGGTGGCTGGGGGAGCTTGTAGCTGCCCATTCAGAGCTCCAGCAGCCAAAACTCCATGCTACATAATCGCACCATGCTTCAAGCTTCATCCAGAAACTAATAGGTGTGTGGGTTTTGTGACTGAAATCTCCAGACTTTCATGAATTCGGAGATGGGCTAATTCCCCATCTCCCTGGACATCCAGAAGCCA
Source organism: Cryptotis parvus (assembly GCA_021461705.1). Classification (NCBI taxonomy): domain Eukaryota; kingdom Metazoa; phylum Chordata; class Mammalia; order Eulipotyphla; family Soricidae; genus Cryptotis; species Cryptotis parvus. Next base: position 12,298 of record JAJIBD010015443.1, on the reverse strand, counting down.
CAGCAGTCATGCACACACCCCAAATGCCAGTTTAAAATTTAACTCCAACTGTTTGTTTCACTGTGTTAAAAGTTTTGAACTCAAACTCTACAACACTGATAAACCAGGAGTAGCATACCAGATTGAGGGGATGTAGAAGGATTCAATCTCAATTAACAGAATATCTACACAGAAAGCTTAACCTGTAACAGTATCTTGGTAATATATACAAGGGCTTAATAGTTCCATGGTGACATATAGTCTTCATAACTTTCTTCTGAGAAGACATTTTCTGATCATTCTTGGAGCAAATTAAACAATATAAAGTAAAGTTTTTGCTTTTTTTTGGGGGAGGGGGGGACACACCTGGCAATGCTCAGGGGTTTCTCCCTGGCTCTGCACTCAGGGAATTACTCCTGGCGGTGCTCAGGAGACCATAAGGGATGCCGGGATCAAACCCAGGTCCGCACAGGCTGGCCATGTGCAAGGCAAATGCCCTACCTGCTGGGCTATTGCTACGGCCCCATAAAATAAAGTTTTGAAGGGCCTTCTATGGGGGTAGGCTTAAGGGGTGGTTGGGAATATTGGAAAAATGGTGGAGGGAAGGTGCAATGGTGGTGGTGTACTGAATATCTGTTACAAATTATCACAAAAAAATTGTGAACCACAGTGTTTATACAAGGTGCAATGGGAAACTAAAATTTTTATTAATAGTAATAGTGATCATAGGATGTCAGTTATACGGAACAGGAAAACTGGAGTTCGTGCCTATGTATATTAACACATTCCAGCCAAACCATATTGAGACAACCAAAATTGATGTGAACTACAGCAACTAATGGAAAGCACAAAATAAATGACTGCAACACTGATTTAAAATAACTTTTATTATACCATTGTGTGATATTCAATTACAAATATTTATGATTGGGTTTCAGTCATTCACTGTTCCAGAACCCGTACCTCCACCAGTGCCCTATTCCCACCATCAATGTCCCAAAATTCCCCCCCCCCAGACTGCCTCTATAGCAGGGACTTTTCCTTTACTCTCTATCATCTTACACATTGTGGCTTACCCTAGATTTAGGGATTATCATGTAAATTCCTTTTTGAAACACCGAATTTAAAAAAAAAAACCTCTTTCATTTCCCCCACTGTACATCCTCTTCCTCCACTATATCACTGTGGAAATTTGAAGAAAATTTATTTCCTTTTTTTATTGGGATAACACCTGACAGTGCTCAGGGCTTACTCCAGGTTCTGTGCTCAGAGATCACTCCTAGTGAACTCTAGTGGGCTCAAATCATTAGCGTTGCTGGATATGGAGCACTAAAGGAAATACCCTAACTGCTGCACTAAATTTCTTTTAATTTAAAAATTATTTTTAATTTTGGGCCACACCAAGAGGTGCTCAGGGGTTGCTTCTGGCTTTGTACTCAGGGGACATAAGGCATTGCTCTGGCACTGCTCAGAGGACCGGGACACCAGGGATCAGGCTCGTACAGGGCCAAGTGTCTTCCTGCTATAGTATTGCTCCCTCACAACCCACATAAAACTGCCAACTCATGGTGTTATAAAACAAAGTAAATCTAGCTTTTGTGTTTCAATGATTTTTTTCATTTACACCTAGCAATGCTCATGGGTTACTCCTGGCTCTGCATTCAAGAAACGATATGGGACGATGGGAATAGAACCTAGGTCAGCCACCTATAAGACAAATGTCCTCCCTGCTTGTGTCAAGTTTTTCTTGACCCAAGATATATATATATATATTCACCATAGATGCAATTAATATAACCTAACTTAAAATGTAATGAAACTATCTTACTGCAAAGTCAGTATTTCCACAGTTTGGACTGGGTTGAGTGATTTCCCCTTATTTGGGGGATTTTGCCCATATCTGTGTGTGCGCCTATCAGACCTCTGTTCAGAGATCCCTAGTGACAGAGCCCACAAGATCACATGAGTAGAATGACAATAAATAAATCTCTGGTGAGTGGCTTTAGTGTTCTGCCCATTTTATTTTTACGTTATAGTTTAGGATGCTCAGGAGTGGTCATCAATTAAAACAAAATGGTATAAACAGGAAATGTTCTCATTATGGAAATATGAATCAAGAAAATAGAAGGTATGTCAATAGATATTTAGAACTGTAATCCAAGTGGGAGGAACACACCATGTGGCTGTGATGACTGTGTGTAGTACTCAGGCCCTGCTCTCATGTTTCACAGTACTAGTGATCAGACCCAGGGCTCCAACTGCAAACCATGGACTTTGACCCTCTGAGCCATCTGATTAGCTTTCCATCATTGCTTGGGTAAGCTTTCCTGGCTTTTTTTAGGGATGCAGATGCTGCTTCCATGAACAATGCAAAGGCCAGGTGGATTAAATGATACCATGCAATTTCTTAAAATTCTATAGCCTGCTGGTCAGTATCAAGGAAACATCCAAATTCCATGTGTGTGGTTTCAAATCGGAAGCCTTGTTTCTGAGTTCACATGTAACAGGAACCTCTTCTTAACCTCGCCCTTTTACTGAATGATGTACAAAGAGATGGAGTAGCAAACTTCAGATTTCCACAATCTCTGCAAATCATTGGCTCAAAAACAGCAAATGACTAATTTTACATGGCATGATCCTCTCCAAGTCCTCACCCACTTATGGATGGCAAATTTCATAACTTCATTTTTCCTGACAGCTGCATAGTATTCCATTGTGTAGATGTAGCACATTTTCTTTATTCAGTCGCCTGTTCTTGGGCACTATGGTTGTTTCCAGATTCTGGCTCTTGTGAATAGTGCTGCTATGAACATAAAAGTGCAGATGGTGTGTCTGCTGTGTGTTTTAGGCCTCCAGGGTATATTCCCAAGGAGTGGTATTACTGTGTTAAATGTATTTGAGCTCAATAATTGTGTTTTCCTCCTGTGTGAATTCTCATATGCTGATTGAGGTTTGGCTTCTGTGAGAAAGTTTTCCTACATTCTTTACATTCATAGGGTCTCTCACCTGTGTGAATTCTCATATGCTGAGTGACGTATGACTTTAATGAGAAAGTTTTCCTACATTCTTTACATTCATAGGGCTTTTCTCCTGTGTGAATTCTCATATGCTGAGTGACGTATGACTTTAATGAGAAAGTTTTCCCACATTCTTCACATTCATAGGGTTTTTCTCCTGTGTGAATTTTCATATGCTTAGTGAGGTGTGTCTTCCGTGAGAAAGTTTTCCTACATTCTTTACATTCATGGGGTTTTTCTCCAGTGTGAATTCTCATATGCTGAGTGGCGTATGACTTTAATGAGAAAGTTTTCCCACATTCTTCACATTCATAAGGTTTTTCTCCTGTGTGAATTCTCATATGCTGAGTGACGTATGACTTTAATGAGAACGCTTTCCCACATTCTTCACATTCATAGGGTTTTTCTCCTGTGTGAATTTGCATATGCTTAGTGAGGTGTGATTTCCGTGAGAAAGTTTTCCTACATTCTTTACATTCATAGGGTTTTACTCCTGTGTGAATTCTCATGTGTTCGGTGAGGAGTGACTTCCACAAGAAAGTTTTCCTACATTCTTTACATTCATAGGGTTTTTCTCCTGTATGAATTCTAATATGGTAGGTGAGCTGTGACATCTTAGAGAAAGTTTTCCTACATTCTTTACATTCATAGGGTTTTCCTCCTGTGTGAATTTGCATATGTCCAGTGAGGTGTGACTTCATTGACAAAGTTTTAACACATTCTTTACATTCACAGGGCTTTGTTCCTTCGTGAATTGTTTGATTAGTAAGATATGACTTGCATGAGAAAATTTTCCAACATACTTCACATTCTGAGGGTTTCTCTTCTGTGTCAGTTCTCTGATGATGACTGAGATGAGACGTGGGTGACAACATTTTCTGATTCTCTGCTCTGTGAACTGCTGCATATTTGAGGAGATTTGACTTACCTAAGCAACTTTTTCTCCATTCATTACTTTCAAGTGTTTGTTCCTCTGTGTGACTTATTTGACATCCGCTGAGATTTTGCATTTCGGATATAGATTTTTCCCATTCTGTGTGTTCATTTGTTTTATCTAAATCATCTGTTCTCTCATGGAGATTTAGGACTGAATGCTGACTGTGTTTTGGACACTCGTGATGTTTTTCACAAGCATGAATTTTTGACTGTTCAAGGACATTACTTATTTTATGGAGTGTTTTATAGCTCTCATCTGTCTGTACAGGATGGGCGCCATGGGGATCTTTAGTCTGAAAACCGTTCTTATATGCATCATATTTCAAGGGTACCGTGACAGGATAGTTGGCATTATTTACCACCAATTGTGAAACGTGGGTAGAGCAACAATTTAAAGTAATTTGGCAATCATTTCGTTCCTCGGTTGTTTCTTTCTTGGGAATTCCAGCTTGCCAAAACTGTCTACACTGCTTTCTCTGGTTATGTTCCGTGAAGTTATGCTCAAGCTGAATATCTAAAAGGAGACAAATATATTCACATTACTAAACATTTCTAGGCATGCGTCTGATTCAGATACTGTAAAAACTAACAGTTTCTTCCAATCGCATAGGAAAAGCTGTTTTTTAAAAAAAATACTTACTTTTCTAAGAACTTTTATTAAAAAATGTATGAATCAAATAATAGCCTTAAGTGTCTGATATAAAAATGTGCTAATTTTTGTTTCAGTCATAAAAAGGATTTGGTTTGATTATTCTATATCGTTCATTTAATCATGTAGACTATAGAGAGATTTTGACTTACTAGTTGATTCCTAGATTTTATCTGCACTTTATATGATAATAAGTAGCGTATAGCGTGTACTGATTCTTATACAGAAAAAGTCATGTTTCAATATTGCAATATCATAATATAATGCAGGCAAGACATTATTTTATTACAATCAACAAAAAATATTTCTAGAAATGCACAAGGAATTTATCTATACTTGTTTTACTTTTTTTTTTTTGGGTCATAACCGGCGATGCTCAGGGGTTACTCCTAGTAGCTCTTTGCTAAGGAATCGCTCCTGGCAGTGCTCAGCAGAACATGGGATGCTGGGGATCAAACCCAGGTTAGCCATGTGCAAGGCAAATGCCCTACACGTGTGCTATCTATTTTACATTTACTCCATGTAATCTGAGTTATGTTTAGAATGCTAGTGGTTAACTGAAGGCCACAGTATGTTTCTCCTTGTTAGACAAAGTTCTATTTTTACCGATAAAAATAGATTTTTACAGATAAAAATATTTTTATTATTTATTATAAAAATAATATTTTATTATTTTATTATTTAATAAATAAATCTATTTATCTATTAAAATATATTTATCTATTTAAATAGATATATAGATTTATTTATCTATTAAAATAGATTTATCTATTTTTACAGATAAAAATAGATCTTTTTATGTTGCCCACTTAAACATTGCATTGCAAGCTTCTCAGGAAAATTGCATATAAAAATACTTTTCAGTCTCCACAGAATCGAAAAGCAGTCATTGAAGCCCTAGCCAAACAGGGTGTTCAAACCCAATACATTAAGATCCTTCTTGAGCTGTATTACGGATTCACCACCAGGATCTCACCATTCTACAAAGAAGTGATCATTAATGTCAAAACAGGGGTTCGACAGGGTGATACCATTTCACCAAAACTCTTCAGTGCCACCCTCGAGAACATCATGCAACAATTAGAATGGGAAGGAATGGAAGTGAAGATTGATGGTCGGCAACTACACCACCTCCGCTTCACTGATGACATCGTTCTAATAACGCCAAACATTAGCCAAGCGGCACAAATGCTGGCTGACTTCGACCGAGAATGTGGAAAGATAGGTCTACAGCTGAATCTAAAAAAAACCATGTTTATGAAAAATGAACTAGTTCCAGAGGCCCCATTCACTCTCAACAGAACAAACATCTCTGAATGCAGCAGTTATGTGTACCTAGGTCGAGAAATCAACATGATGAACGACCTAAAACCTGAGCTGCGCAGGAGGAAGAGAGCCGCATGGAATACCTTCAAAGGCATCGAAGAAATAGCTAAAAGGACAAAGAACCTCCGGCTCTGGGCACATCTCTTTGACTCCACCGTTCTCCCTGCATTAACATACGCCTCAGAGACCTGGGCCCTACGTAAAGCAGGATGAGAATGCTATTCGGGTCTCCCAGAGAGGAATCGAAAGAGCTATGCTTGGAATATCACGCCTCACTCAAGTGAGAGAAGGAACTGAGTTCTGACCTCCGTCGCTATTCCAAAATTGGGGATGCTGTCTCGCTTGCCAAGGCATCGAAAATCAGATGGGCTGGACATGTAATGCGATTTGGAGACAACCGCTGGACTAGAGCCATTACCGACTGGATCCCACAGGCTGTCAAAAGATCATGTGGCCGCCCACCCACAAGATGGTCAGACTTCCTTGTCAATACCCTGAAGGAACGATTTGAGGCTCTTCATATTCCTGAATCAACCAGATGCCATTGGGCTACATTGGCACGTGATAGGGTCCAATGGAAATGTTACTGGAGCCCACTCGAGCAAATCGATGAATAACGGGATTCAAGTGATCAAGTGATCAAAATACTTTTGCACATTTTTGGCTACAAATGGTGGTGCTCAGTACTTACTCCTGGTTATCTGTTTACAGATCACTCTTGGTGGGGCTCAGGTGGCTGTATGGTGCTGGTGATCATATCTTAGTTGTCCGCCTGAGCAAGAATTTCCCACCTACGGAGCTGCTGCTGTCGCCCTCTGAAACTTTCTCTGAGTCATCCATTTTGTGCTCTATTTACATTGTCAAAGCATTTATTTCACTTTTAGGGAAATAGAGATACTGTAAAGGGCTCACCTTACATGGGACAAAACCCTATTCTATCTGACACGCAAATTCACTCCAAAGCTGAGAGCAGTACATTATGCTCCCTAACTCCAGGAAAAAAGTATCTTACTTTTGCAAAACAGGCCATTTTTGAAATTTTCTACCTCACTCCAGAGAGAGGTGACTTTGAAAGACTGTGGTAGCTGGGAATTACTACAGGTCTCCTTGCCTAGGAATCACTTCTGTCCATGATCGGGGACCATATAAATATGCCGTAGTTCAGGGATAAAACTGGGTAAGCTTCATTTGAGGCAAGCACATGAACCTCTATACTATCTCTGATTCTTCAACAGTTTAGAGTAGCTCTTTTATGGAGAATAAGTTGTACTTAGACATTTTTTTTTTATCACTGGTAACCCAAAGCCATACAACAAAAGTTTCCCCATACATCTGAAATAAACACAGCTGACTGGGGTTCAGCTGACTATGGTTCCCTGAGCACTACAAGAAGGAATTCTGATTGCAGTGTCAGGAGCCCGCCCTAAGGATCACCAGGTGTGGCCAGAAAACAATTTTGAGGCCATAAAATGCACAAGTCTCAGATATGCAGAATAACTGCTATAAGGCTTGAACTGGATTAAAATTTAATAACAATGATCTTAGTAAAACAAATTTCTCGCTCCGGACGTGCCTGGGGAAGCTGGAACTCCGCTTTCCCCGGCTAAGCTGACCATGGGGCTCTCGGGAGGGCAGATGGGTTTTGGGAGTGGGCTCATCACCTCCGGGGGTCCCAGAAGCAGCCGGATGAGACTCCGCCCACCACACTAGCCACCACACTTTGCTGTCTGGATGCTGGAACACTGCCTCACGACCAGATTAACAGAGCAAAACCAGTTCGAGCCCAGGTTGCGCGGCCGCTATGCGACCACGTGGTCCATCAAAATAGTGGAAACAGTGATGTCCTTTGATCCACTGCATTCCACGATGTGCAGGAGATTTTGGCGGAGGGAGAGATGGGGAGGAGAGAGAAGGCACGCAGAGCCCGCCAGGTAGTTGGGGTGTGGGAGGGGGAGGGAGGTGGGGACATTGGTGATGGGTGATGGGAGATGGGTTTGGGTGGAGGGCTGGGTGTTGGAAGGCTGTGGAACCAGAATTCTGCATGAGCATCTTGCAATTGTATGTCTAAAATGGTGTAATAAAATTTGGGGGAGCGGGGGGAAGAGTAATTCTAAAAAAAAAAAAAAAAAAATTCTCATGTTTTCCCTATTTCCAGCCTCTTTACCCAGTAGGTAATGACTGACCTGAGAGGTTGTGCTCTGGGGGATCGGCCTGCCACGGCTCTGACCTTTCTTCCGATTTGATGATCACTTCTGGTTTGGTGAGTGAATGTCCTAATGATGAGAAAGCAATGAAGGAATGTTTGCCAAATCATCTAAAGGTTATAGTATATGAAGAATGATAGCACATGATGTTTAAGAGTTGCCCATTCCTGAGTGAGTAGTAGCCACTACTACTACTATAAAAGAGTTCACTGCCACTAACTATCATGGAAACGCGAATTCAAACAACCAAGTGAAAAAATTAACACCAGGGAGATACCATAAATGAAAGTGAGAGGAAAAACCTGAGTACTAAGAGATTCCGTGTAGAGTGGACTATTATTCCCTATTATAGGGAATTTCATCTGGTTTGGTCTCTGTGGCGATTGCTCAAGAACGCACAAAAAGGCCCCAGATGTAATACAAGGGTAATGCGCTTGCACTGAACACAGATAACCCAGGGGCCAGAGAGATAGCACAGCCGGTAAGGCATTTGCCTTGAATACCGCTGACCTAGATTCGATCCCCGGCATCCCATATGATCCTCCAAGCACTGCCTGTAGTGATTCCTGAGTGCAGAGCCAGGAGTAACCCCTGAGCAATGCCGGTGTGCCCAAAAAAAAAAAAAAAATGACAACCCAGAACGATTTCCCAAAATCCCATATGGTGTCTTGAGCCAGAAGTAAACCCTGAGAATTGTTAGGCGTGGCCCACTCACCCCTAAAAAAGTGGTATATTTTAGGGAATACTAAGTACTAGTGGAATTAAAGTTAGTGGAATGCTAAGTATTCCACTTAGTGGTATTTGCTTCCCCACACACATAATCATTAACGTGAAAATAGGCTGGAACACGTCTGTCAATGTGTAGCGCTTAGCGCAATAGCCACCTTAAGGAAATAATCCAAAAATTCAGCAAGAGGTGAATGGATAACCAAGTTTTGGTATCTATCACAGTGGAATACTCCACAGGTCGATGACAAGAAACAAACAATTTTATATCTAACAGTGGTATAATAAAATAAATTTTTTTTTTTTTTTTTTTGCTTTTTGGGTCATACCCAGCAATGCTCAGGGGTTACTCCTGGCTCTGCACTCAGGAATTACTCCTGGCGGTGCTCAGGGGACCATATGGGATGCCGGGATCGAACCCAGGCCAGCATGGGCCGGCGCGTGCAAGGCAAACGCCCCTACCCGCTGGGCTATCGCCCGGCCCCCTAAAATATTTTTTTAAAAAGGGAAAAAAAAGTAACCATCAATTTATTGCATCGTTTGTTCCATGGGCATGTAGTTTCCCAGAAAAGTCAGTGGAGAACAATCTCCGTTGTATCTCACTGTATTAAATATAGAGAATATGGGTATAGCATGTACTGAAAAATTACAAATCTTTGGGGCCGGAGCGATAGCACAGCAGGTAGGGCGTTTGCCTTGCACGCAGCCAACCCGGGTTCGATCTGCGGCATCCCATATGGTCCCCAAGCACTGCTAGGAGTAATTCCTGAGCGAAGAGCCAGGAGTAACCCCTGAGCATCTCCGGTGTGACCCAAAAAAGAAAAAAAAAAATTACAAATCTTTGACCCTGTATTACGCAATAACCAACAAAAAGTGGAGGAATGACTAAGGTGAATGAAAAGCAGGCCAGAGATTGAATATGACACATGTGGATGTTCATAGTCGCTTTATACTTTTGAAAATTAGTAACAACGATCTCGGTAAAACAAATGTCTCCTGCTTTCGTCATTTCAAGCTCTTTATCCAGTAGGTAATGACTGACCTGAGAGATTGTGCTCTGGGGGATCGGCCTGCCACGGCTCTGACCTTTCTTCCAATTTGATGATCACTTCTGATTTAGTGAGTGAATGTCCTAATGAGAAAGCAATGAAGGAATGTTTGCCAAAAAAAAGCAATGGGTATAGCATATACTGAAAAATTACAAATCTTTAACCCTGTATTACACAATAACCAAAAAAAGTGGAGGAATGACTAAGGTGAATGAAAAGCAGACCAAAGATTGAATAAAGACAGATGTGGATGTTCATAGTCGCTTTATACTTTTGAAAATTATAACAATGATCTCAGTAAGATCTGCTAAGGCATCTCCCCACCCAGAACAAGTGAATATAAAGTTTCAAGTCGTCATAAATTGAGCAAATAGCTTATCTATTTGTTGGAAAGGAGGTCTTTGGGAGTGGAGACACAAATAATGTCCTCCCATTATAAAATGCTTATTCCTTAAGATATATTCAAGTAGGGCCGGAGCGATAGCCCAGCGGGTAAGGCGCTTGTTTTGCGCGGCCGGCCCGTGCCGGCCCGGGTTCGATTCTCGGCATCCCATATGGTCCCCCCGAGCACAGCCAGGAGTAATTCCTGAGTGCAGAGCCAGGAGTAACCCCTGAGCGCCGCCGGTGTGACCCAAAAAGCAAAAAAAAAAAAAAAGATATATTCAAGTAGAAGGTCACTAGGGAGATGACCTTAGCAGGGAGATGCCTTAGCAGATCTTATTGGTAATAAACTAGTTGGTCCCGTGGAAAAGCAAGTAGATGGGACAAAAATAGAATTTGACTGGTTGATCACAAAGTTTTGGGAGCCTCCTTAATTTTCTTGTATCCAAAAGGTTGTCTTTTGTTCCTTTTCACAAAGGCCAAGTCTTTTAACTAACGGAAAGAAAATGAATCTTAAAAGAATATAAAGAATACTGTCTTCTGGCCTAAGAATTCAAAGGTCGAGGTGTTGCATGTGTGACTGCAGTGCCTGGCTGCATTGGCAAGTGGCAGACAGGAGACAAGCTTGTCTACATCCATGGCTCTGCCCCATGGGCCCTGGATGGTTGATGGTCTGACATAGAAAAAGACTGGGTCCCCTGGGATGAATCCAGAGCCACAGCAGAGACTGGCAAGCTACCCGTGGTGTATTCGTTATGCCAAAAACAGTAAGAATAATGGACCTCATTCCCAATGAATGGAGACATTACTGGTGCCTGCTCGAGCAAAATGATGAACAATGGGAAGACAAGTGATACAGGTGATACAAGTGATTTCAGTAAAACAAATTTCTCCTACTTCCCAATTTCCAGCCTCTTTACCCAGTAGATACTGACTGACCTGAGATTTTGTGCTCTGGGGGATCGGCCTGCCACGGCTCTGACCTTTCTTCCAATTTGATGATCACTTCTGGTTTGGTGAGTGAATGTCCTAAAGATGTGAGAGCAATGAAGGAATGTTTTCCAAACCATCTAAAGGTCACAGTGTTTAAAGAATGATAGCAATACGATGTTTAAGAGTTGCCTAATCATAAGTCAGCAGTAACATTATGGAAAACAGTTCACTGTCAGTTATTATCACAGAAATACAAATTCAAACAACCAAGTAAAAAAAACTGACACCAGGGAAATGCCATGAATGAAAATGAGAGGAAAAAACTTGAGTTATAGGATATTCCATATAAGTGAACTATTATTCCCTACTATAGGGAATTTCATCTGGTTTGGTCTCTGTGGCGATTGCTCAAGAAAGCAGAAAAAGGCCCTAGATGTAATACAAGGGTAATGCGCTTGCACTGAACACAGACAACCCAGGGGCCAGAGAGATAGCACAGCCGGTAAGGCATTTGCCTTGAATACCGCTGACCTAGATTTGATCCCCGGCATCCCATATGGTCCCCCAAGCACTGCCTGTAGTGATTCCTGAGTACAGAGCCAGGAGTAACCCCTGAGCAATGCCGGGTGTGCCCCCAAAAAAAAAAAAAAAAAAAAACCCCAGAACGATTTCCCAAAATCCCATATGGTGTCTTGAGCCAGAAGTAAACCCTGAGAATTGTTAGGCATGGCCCACTCACCCCTAAAAAAGTGGTATATTTTAGGGGAATACTAAGTACTAGTGGAATTAAAGTTAGTGGAATGCTAAGTATTCCACTTAGTGGTATTTGCTTCCCCACACACATAATCATTAATGTGAAAATAGGCAGGAACACGCCTATCAATGTGTAGCGCTTAGCGCAATAGCCACCTTAAGAAAATAATCCAAAAATTCAGCAAGAGGTGAATGGATAACCAAGTTTTAGTATCTATCGCAGTGGAATACTCCACAGGTCGATGACAAGAAACAATTTTATATCTAACAGTGGTATAATAAAATATTTTTTTAAAAAGGGAAAAAAGAAACCGCCAATTTAGTGCATCGTTTGTTCCATGGGCA